>JABUQX010070149.1:32500-37230 GCA_015478945.1 Trachelipus rathkii | reverse complement strand
ATTTCTATACCTGTGGTTATATTCTGCTCTTTAAGATCCTATAATTGGGCAAAAATTTCATGCAGAGAAATTTGTTTGCCCTTCGATTATTGCTATTACTTCCTCAGAAGTTCTTTTTTTAACCTCCAATGATGGCTTAATAAAGAAAAGCTGCGAGAGAGATTAGAAGGACACAAATATGTCTTTCTTCATAGATTTTTCATAGCTTTGCTATTACTGCTCTTCGGAATGTCATCCTGCCTTGTGGAGGAGCTACCCACAGATAAGAGACCTAAATACGTCAATGGGGAAATATGTACAAATGATTTAATCCATTTTGAAACGATGTATGGTTATTTTCTTGAGTCGTTTTTTGTTGGGAAAACCACTCAACTATCCGTGTTTTTATTTATAAACTTACGAAGTGTTTTGAGTATGAAAACATACCCGGATATATCATTTGCCAATGATGATGTCTATTAAAAACTGTTTTTTGAAATGCTTAAATCATCGAATTACATAAATGAGGCTTTGATTTTTTCAGAAAACAAGTTAAGTTGTAGAGGTATATTGGGAAATAATTGTTTAAACCATCTAACATTTAATTGAGCCACAAATGAAAATGGTGATTATTGCTTCGCTCTTAATGAAGAACCAATTAAAGGTATTCTTCCAAGAACCCTGAAATGTTGTATTCAGTATTACATCATTTATTAAGATGCGTGAAGAAATATCAGGCCGCCTACAAAGTTCCTGGGAATTAATTACCAAGAAGACAAACCCTTTATCTGAAATCGTGACTTTGATGAATGATAAATTGTCTCGTGAATTTTATTTATTTCGTAACTATATTGAAAAAGTTTTTCAAAGTCCTTCGTTTCTGAAAAAGTTTTTCATACAAATTGAAAGGAGTTATTTTTTTCCAGGTGATGAAGAATATGATGAGTTTATGTGCTTTCAAAAAAAATTTTGTAATGGTTATAAGGAAAATTATGAATGTTTCGTAATAAATAAACTTTTTGATTCCTCTTCATTTACTATTGAAGATGAAGAAATTATACGACTGATTTTTGCAAGTGCAACCGTGGAAGAAAAATTACGCATTGTAGAATCAAAATGTCTATTTTGTAAATTAGGTATTAAAATTTATGATTTGGAGCGAATTGATTTATTTATTGAATGTTGCGTACCAAATGAAAGGGTTAGAAGTTTTAAAAGGAAGTTATTTAATATCGAGGATAACTTGAGATGCTTGTGGAATTTTATTATCGGCGGTAAATTGTTACAGGTTCAAAGGATTTTTAGTTGGGGTTTGAATGGTGAGGAGATAATAAAATATCAACAAAGGTTATTGCATTTGTTTTTAAGGTCAGGATTGGCTATTCTTCGTTACAGTTCCGATGAATTAAAATGTATTGATAAGTTTTTGGAATGGATTTTTTCTTCAGATGAAATTAAAGTGTTTAAGAAAAGCTTAGTTATAAGCGTGGACGATTTGGCCAACAAATATGGGACCAGTATGTTATGTGAGAGGGAATTTCAAATGATTGATTTTATGTTTGAATTGGATTGACGTCTCCCAGAAAGAATGTAAAGATTTCAAAAGACATTTTGCATTTCACGATAAAATACTTGAATATTACAGTAGGCGTGTTTCGAGAATAGAATTATGTCAAATAGATGAATTCATTCGATGGGCAGAACTTACAGAGTCTGAGATAAAAGATTTTAAAAAACGTTTAGTGTTTATTGTACAAAGAAATTTAACTTCATCATGTACTTTAATATTAGAAATTAAATCGGGGTTTGTTAAGAAATTGCTCAGTTGGGCTCAATTTTCAAAAGAGGAAGTCCAGGAATTTTATTTTATTTGGTTAGAAGACGTTATTAAAAGGGAAACCAGGTTATTTGAAATAAAACACTTTTTTAGTGAGTTTCCTTCATCAGAGGACGAGGAGGCAAACAACTGCAATAAAAATTTTAGCTTAAAAACTGCTGACGTTATTGAATATTTTGTGATGAAAAACAAGTGGAATGATGTTGAAGAACTTTTAAATTCTCGTTTTTCATCCAAAAAGGAAATCTGCGAGTTCAAGAAAAAGTTTCCTTTAGAAATAAGTTGGTTCTACATAAAGCTAATCTCAGATAAGAAATTTGATGATGTCGACAACTGTCTGCACTGTAAAGCTCACCTTTAAAGATTTTCTTAATATTTTCTGACAAAATTTTCTTGGGAAGAAATTGATTTATAATTGCAAAAGTAGATATTCAGGATTCAATTGCCTTTCAACTCTCAAAATGGCAAATGAAAGAAAAGTTTTTGAAGAATAATAGTATCTGTTGTTTTTTTTTCATACTTTGTTTAAAATAGATATCAACTCATTTTGTTCTTCATGTGAACGTTACAGTCCATCTTCCAAAAATATTTCAGAATTCATTCGTTTGGTGGACGAACATGTCAATAAATGGAAAGGCAAACGGAAAAAGAAACTTGAATCTTCTCTTGAAATTAACACTAGACAAGCTAAAAGAAGTCGTCATTGATGACATCATTTTTTGAAATTCCTGTTGGATAAATTGCAAAAAAAAAATATATATATTTTTTTTAGTATTTTTTAATTTTTTTTTTTTTTTTTTTATTTTTTTTTTTTTTTTTTTTTTTTTTTTTGTCTACCTTTAAATTTTATAAAGTTTTGTATATTTATATAAGTAATAAAAATAGAATTTATTTTTTTTCTTTTCACGTGGTGTTAGAGAAAAAAATGTTTTATTAAATTTTCATTAAATTTCTTATAATTATATTTCGAAATAACTATCAACATTCCCATGTTCAATATTTTAAAAACATGGAAAGTAGATTTCGGATTAAACCTAGGTCAGAGTTCCTTAGTTGAGAGTTCTAAGAGATCATCGTCGGCCCTCCCTTCGGTTCCCCATAGATTTGGGGGCGGGGTGTGCGAACATCGAATACAAATTGTAAAGTAAAGAATATGACGAGTCAAAAATCCGCCTTGGAGCTTATTCTCTGTGACAAAACCTCATTTGTATGTTATTTCTGAAAACCCTCATTTGTGTATGCATTCTCTGTGACAAAACCCTCCATCAGTGTTATCTTGATCCTTTGACCAAACCTCATCTGTGTAGCTATTCTCTGTGGACAAACCTCATCAGTGGCTTATCTTATTCCTCTGTGACAAACCTCATCTTGGTATGCTTATCCTCTGTGACAAACCTCAATGTGGTATGCTTATTCTCTGTGACAAACCTCACAGTGTATGTTCTTTCGTGAAAACCTCATCTGTGTAGCTTATTCCTGTGACAAAACCTCATCTTGGTAGCTTTTCTCTGTGACAACCTCATCGTGTATGCTTATTCTCTTACAAACCTTCATTGTGGATCTTCCTCGTGTTGGAGTCATCACATGGGCTATATCCACACCGTCGTCCCTCAGAAATCTACGCAATCACTCCTATTAGCACCGTTTTCTCTGTTTGAACTTACTCTCTCATTCCTTTCCTTCAGACACTACTATACGGACTCTCGCACCGTTCTTAGCCGGTCACTTCCCAACACAGTCAAGTCTATATAACCGCTTAACCATTTGGCTATCATCATTCTTTTCAAATGAATAAACACCTACATACACTCATTTATTCTTCTCATTTACTCCTTTTGCCACACCACATAACTCCCTGATAGGTTCATTCCTCATTTTATCAATTTTCGTCGCCTAACACGACCCAAAGGTTATCCCTTAGAACAGACCTGCTACTAATTCCAAACTAGTTCTGTACTATGCATTAATATTCGTAATAACATACACTTCCAAAACAGAAGCGCATTTAAAACTTAGTTCCCTTGCATTTACCAAAGATTTAATTGCACCAGACACTTTACTACCACTTGCAGCTTTCCTACTACGCTTACCAGCATATAGCCTAAATATTTAAATTTAGCTACCTGTTCCAGTTGCTCACCATCCAACAAGATTTCGCATTTCATATTCTCCTCACCTACCAACATCACCTCAAGTGCTCTTATCTAAATTTACTTTACTTTTAGACCCTCCTTTTACATATACAGCCAAATTTCTCCACCAATCCTCTTAAACCCACTTCAGATTCACCACACGAACCAAATCTGAGATATATAATTAAAAATTGATAAAAGATTATTTCTTATTGTGTTTATTTTTATTTATATACTCAATTACAAGAAACCGAGGCACTTCACTCTACCTAGTGGAATAGGTACTTATGAATGTAGTGACGCTTTCAGTGGGTTATGGTAATTGTTGGAAAATTGGTACAGAAACAGAATTATCTGCTACACAACCAATCGGGAATACCACCAGTAAGAATATTTATAAAATATGTTGGATAATTTTTTTTTTTAATAGTGACTTATTTATTCATATTGAAATGTCCTTCATATCGTGTGTGAGAGAGTCCTCGTCCTCCATCTTGATAGAAATCTTGTTTTTGATATAATAAAAGGTAAGCATATAATTATATTACATCGAAATGAAGAAAACATTCCGAGTTTTATTACTGCTTCACAATAAAACTCATTTCAATTATTAGATTTTTAAATCACTTTTCGTTGCAAAATTGATTGAATAAGATTAAATACTTTTGTATTTTAATATAACAAACATTAGATGATATAAACAGAGTGAGAGGACTATGGAGCAGGAACAAAAATATTTTTTTTTTAATACAAAATAGTTTTCAGATTTGCAAGTGTAAAGA
>JABUQX010070149.1:0-30000 GCA_015478945.1 Trachelipus rathkii | reverse complement strand
AAATGTCAAAAAATTTGGACTGGTCGAAGCAAAATTCAGGTCAGAAAATAACATTAAAACTAGATTAATAAATGTCCTTACATAGAAAATAGTGCCATAAAATTACACAAAATATATGTTATAAAGAATATTCAGTCTTTAAGAGACATTATAATAGTTATTGTTTAAAGTTTTGAAAATGCATAAAATAGGGGATAACTTTTTTGAAGGTGTAATGGAACATAAAGTAGAAAATAACGACGGCGATTAGGGTCTAGGTAGAGGACATAAAATAAAGATATCTTTTAGAATAGGGTCGCCTTTAAGCACCTGTAAGGACGCTGAGCGAATCTGAATAAATGCATGAGTGGTTCTTGGTTAAGGAATGGAATTCTAAAAAGAATATTAATCATTTATAGAATAATTGTTGCCTTAAAAATTGAAGCATGATGGGTGAGGGTATACAGCAGATTCACCCACACTGTCCCCTATTTTTAGTAAATACTGGACACGAGTAAATTCAACGTGAACTGCTGAATGAGACAGAAACAATGCCTTTTAACAAGTCAGCGGGGTTGCCATATATGGAGAGAGATGTCAGGACCAGGCAAATGTGGGTGCAGGAATAGCAAAGTGTATACTTCGTCAAAAGAGAACGGTAGCACCTTTTGAAAGGATTGTTGAGGAAGTTAAGGACTGTTTTAAACCTGTGTTATGTAAATGTTAAGTTAGAGGATTCTGGGAGTATCTCGTAGAATCGTTTAGAGGCACTATTGTGTGTGGTTTAGAAAGCGCAAAGATACACTGTGCACAATTGATGATATTCCCTTGGCGAAGGAGAGGAGAGAGCTCAGTGGACATCCCATTCAGATGAACTTCAGGGCTCACCCGCAGTGGAGGAACTCGGAAGCTCAAATAAAAGATGAGGGATCGCCTCTTTTTGGATGGATTACAAAGTGTAGTAGAGTTGGAGCCTTACCATTCACTACGCAGCCACATCACTTCGATGATTAGGGGGGGTGGGTAAGTAAAAAGACTTGCGATCTAGCTAACCCCAAAATTTTGAGACGGATTTGACGTAAAGATCAAAGTAGCGATGACAAAGTCGTTTCAATTTAATTGTACAGTTGTGTTATGTTCAAGGTCGTCATCTAGAATAAGTCCAGAATGTTAACCTGTGTGTGAATATACAGGAATGGACCATATAAGGTTAGGTTCACGGAAGGAAGATGGCAGGCTCTTTTACTCCCTTTTTTCTAAATAGTAAAAATCTGAGTTTGGTGCGGTGAGATATGATGCCATGACAACTTACACATTAGTGAAATTATTACAGTATCTAGTGAATTGGCTTTCAAAAAATAGCAGTCTGACACCGGCAATAACTTCGCCAGTCATCAACATTAGACAGAAAAATTGAAGATAGAAGTAACGATGTCATAAATCCGAGGGCAAATAATAATACACTCAGAACACCCCGCGGGACTCCTTAATCCAGAGTAAAGTTGATGTACTGACCGAACACAAGGACCCTGAACCTGGATGGATCTATTTAGCAGAAGGCATTTAATAAGAGAGGGAGCTGTCTCGAAACGAGCATGGAGTTTAAGGAGACCCAGTCTCCACGTGTGTCTAAGGATTATTCAAGGATCAAAAGACACCAAGAACCATTCCACCAGTTGAGAAGACTTTTCGGATCTCAATGATCCAGCTTTAGCAAAGGATCCGCGGTCGTACGATTTTGCGGACACCAACTGAAGTTTGAAAAAGCTGGCGCTCTCCAAAAAACGGGAGAAAGCGGCCTGAAATCATTTTCAATTAATTTTCAAATATGACAGGTCAGTGCGATACTTTGGAATTAAGAGTTACCAAGAGGGTTGTAGTCCAAATAGATGAAAAGAGATTGGACTCAGTATTTCTGTTATACAGACTCCAGCAAACTGCTGATGCAGCAGGGTGAAGACGAGCATTGTGTACGACAATCTGGTGGGCTATTGCACTGCAGTTATTACTCTGCAAGTGTTAAAGCGTATATAGTGGATCTTACCCCTTTCGGCTGTTGAAAAGTCTTGCAGATCAGTGTAATCTCAAATTTTGAAAGACTTCAGGACTTAAGACGAAAAGAGCTGTATTGTGTTATATCAGGCCGTACGAGCATTGTTGGGGAGCAAGTTATTTTCTGTGCAGAACTTTCCACACTGAAAAAGAGAGAGCTTTGTGAATGAACAGTCGAAGACAACTTTCGAAAAGTATTTTACGTGTTTGGCCAATTAATTCAATGAGATTCTCGCCACAGTTGCTTACAAAATTAAATCATTGTTTGAGGTGGTGTGCGGTCCATTTGTATTGCCTGCTAGAGTTTTTTTCTTCTCCCGGTTAGCTGGCCACAGTCCTTGGCGACCACCAAGATTTGCCTGAAACGCCTACCTGCTGAAGCGTGGTGATTCCAAGTCTTCCGCTGCTGTGCATGAGAACTTGATTTTAGAAGCTAAATGAATCGATCAACCAGTCTAAGCGCTTATGTAAGGGGAAAAAAGGGTGGAGAATACTGTACGCCTGATTAAAATGAGCTCACTCCGCTCGGTAATAAGGTCAGCTGGGTTTTAACATTGGGCTCCGTGCAAGTTCATTTAAGGCTATGGTAAAGGTCATTGCCAATAAAGTAATCAAAGCGGACCAGTAAGCGATCTATAAGGAGAAATGGGAGCAAAGTAAATATCATGCATCAAGAAGGTGTGTATATAAAACGTCTCATAGTGTTGGTTCTCTGTGTTAAGCATCCCAGGAAAAAAAAGGGGTTAGAAGATCTAAAAGGATCTTAGACTTAGACAGGGGACTAAGGGGTGACGAAATTTGAGTCTCCCAGTATAAACAGAGTGAAGCTGCCTGAAAAGGCGTTAAGTCATTCTAGTAAATTCAATACTAGCGACCAAATATATCGTAACAGACAGTCGAGATCGCATGGACAATACTGACACTGGCATGAATTCTGTTTGAAGAGGACTGCGAGAATAAGGGATAGACTTATGAAAGAGAATTCCTGCTCCTCCCCTATCTTCATTGCTCATCTATTTCTAGTAGAAGTTAGCTGCGATTTGTATTCTGTTTGAAGAAGTCGCTATAACATAGTTGAAGTTCCTGCAAAAATATACACTTTGGTTGTACATATGTTTGTTAGTTGAACAAGTTTCCAAAATCTATAGTACGCCACAACAATTCCATTGAAGAACGTGGCTATGCTATTTCTGACATATTATGAGGATGTTACTTTTGAGATAATTGTCTCTATGTGGCTAGGAATACTATTGGAGGTGGATATAGCATGAGGAGCGAGAAGGCTCGAGACGGCAGTCCCGACAAAGAGGAGCCAAAATTCTTGTGGTAAGGAACAGTACATCAGAGATTTTGTGTACGACCAGTTTTGGGAGAATTCCTCTGTGGTATTTGTAGGCAGTCACTTGCCATGAATTGCGAAGTAAGTCCGAGTTCAAACAAGTCTTATTTTTTATGTGACTTGGTGGTCTTGGAAGGACAACCATTTGCTCATTTGAATGAGCGATAGTCAGTATCTGCCAAGGCAATCAGATCAGAAAATTGTAAAAAATGTTTTTTTTTTTTTTTTTTAATGGAAACGGGAAAGGAAACTGTTACCGGAAAAGTGGGTATCTTTTGAGGAGGTGCTTGAAGTTGCGATATTGGTATTGTTGGGTTGCGCAAGTCTCTTGTTGGAGCTTTTCAGTAAGTCACAGGTTGGTTATTTTGGAAGACTGTACAATTTGAGTTAAGATGGTGATTTCTGGGTCTCCTTTTTTGCCGCCAACAGATCCAACGCTTGGCAGCGTTGTTTGCGGTGTTTGCATTGAACGGTTTTCCATTTCATCTTCCTCGGAAGCACAGGAAGCATTAGAAAGAGAGTGGGTCATCACATCAAACTCTATTCTTTAAAACGTTTTTCTTTTTTTTCTTTGCTAGCATTAGAATCCTTTAGGAGTGCAAAGATAGAAAATTCGGAGAAGAGTTATATAGGAGGATTTAGAAGAGCTGGAATAATCCTGCAGCTATCAGGAGGAATAGGGTGGATGGATTTTTTTTTTGCAGCAGCTATTCTTTCTTACAATCTTTGATTCAATGCTTTTGTCTCAGAATAAGACTTGTGGGTATTTTCTGAGTTGCATTTTTATATCTGGAGTCAGTAGGCTCTGCTTTAGAAATTCAGATGTTTTAATTTTAGTCAATAACACTATCTTTGCCTTGGTGCTTAATCTGTTGTTTCTGTTTAGGGACATTCTCAGGAGTTGGAGTGATTGTGGGAGACTGATTAGGGCAAAGACTCAGCCTTTAAACATCATCTGGAGGTATAGCAGAGTTTCTGCAGGGAAAGCTCTTCACAAAGCTATGTCCCAGCAAAAAAATCCAGTAGTTTTAAGATAATTTTATCTTAAAATCCACTGGAACCTACTGGCATTTTTTTGCTGAGTTGATATAAGACTTTGTTTCATTGCTGGTCAGTTGAAAGCTATCACTCGGGGCAGCTGCTGACGGGCATTTGGCGAAGATTGAAGAATGCTATCTTTATACTATTGAATATTCGGGCACTATTTGCAATGCAGGGCGAGCAGTTACAAGTAACTGCTGAGTCTCGCGGATTTAGGAAAGTTTTACTGAATGGAGTTTGTGTTGGTGGTTGAAACCCGGAGACGGGGTAGCTGCTGGCAATTGAAGCATAGCTTACCTTGGTCTTGTAGGATATGTCTCTGAGGTTGTCTATGGCATCTCTCCTGCGCAATTTTTGCATAGGTGCCATAACTCCAGAACCTTCCTGTTCAAAACAGCTGGTGAACAGTTTTTACAGTGGCTGCTTTTCACAGGGAATGTGAGATTCTTCTACACAGACTGAGCATATATCATGCGATCACCACGGTATTTTCATGATGACCAAACAGCTGGCATTTTAAAACAACGTCTGGGTAGGAGAATAAACTCGCAACACTATAGAATTGTAAACCCCAATTTTCACCTAGTAGCGTGGAAAAGGGCGTCAAAATCGGCAGCAGCAAACGAGCATTGGTGTCGCGGCAAGTCCCGAGCGGGGAAATCTGTTGACGTTAGTAGCAGCGAACTTTTTTCTGGGTAGATTTCTTAGAATGACAGCAATATCTTCGTCTTTTGTTCTAAAGAGTAAATAGTGCCTTTCGATGTGTTTCTTATTTCATTAGAGGGAAATAAGAGGAAAGTTCCGAGAAAAGTTAAGGATGACAAAGATAAAACTTTTATCCTGGTAATAGCTTGAACGTAAAGAGGCCAATTCCTCATTAACGTTACTGGGGGTCTTCAACTCCTAAGCCTTTTCAACGTGCATCGCTAAGGATAATAGTTCTTTTGTCAGGTTAGAGCTTTGGACGGTGGTGGATTGGCATTAAGAAATCATCGGAATGTTGTATGTCAGCTGGCAGTCTCGAAAGGGGGAGCAACTACTAGACGGGGTCACCTTTTCGGGTTTCCCCGACCGTTTGGCAGCCTGGATGTTGAGGGCGTGTCAGGCGATCTGATCGCTGAGATTATACAAGCCTTCAGTTGAAGTGAAGGGGATTCACGGCAATTAATATTCGAAGTAGCAATTCAAAGAATAAGAATAATCGGTGCGGTTCGGTAACACTAAATCCATTAGACCTACGAGGAGAATTAAGATTTCCATGCGTACATTAAACCAATGGTCGCCCCCTCATGGTGTCGAACCTTTATGAAGCTTGATTAACCAGGAGAGCATAACTAGCTGCTACAAGTGCACGAGATTTGTCTCTCTCTGTTTTAAATCATGTTCAATGACATGGTCAGAAAAAGATCCATAATCCTGTGATGCTTTGGTCAGTGTGCACGGAATCGCGAACGGCGTGATGTCAAGGTAGACCCTAATATCTAAACATCACATGACAACGGGTGCCCCTCCCATAAGGTAGGGGTGTTATCGGCATTTCCTCCGGCCCCTCTGGCAAAAAAAAAAAAAAATAGAAACTGTTTATAGAATTTTCAATATTATTATTACATACAAATAATATGTAATAAATGAATGAAAAGGATATTAAACTGATAGATCATGTTGACATAAAATAACAACTTGCACATACTAATACTGGCTAAAGTAGGATGCACAATAAGTTCAACCTAATATTTGTCTACATATATGCCTAATTGTTCTTATATTGTTATATAACCAAGAGCATAACACCATAATATGAATCAATACCCCTGCAGGGATTATATATATATATAAAAGGTATTGTTGTTTTTCCCCCTAATTTTTGTTGACTTATAAATATAATATGTTATATTTTGTTATTAATATATAATAATATTATATTATTATATAATATAATTAATTATAATTATATTAATATTAATTATATTATTATATATCGTTATATATATTATTATATATATATATATATTATATAATATATAATATTTATATATATATAAAGCAGCTGCCTTGACTAGTAAATAGGTGGGTTGCGCAAACATACACCAGAAATTCGAGCATGCATGAGCACTCTCTAGGATAGGTAATGTAGTGGGACCCGCAACCCACCACCACTTTCCTTTTTAGTTCGACCTTACACCACGGTAGAACGTCATTGTCCAAATTCTATATATATCTATTAATATATTAGCTTTAGTAGATAGTAAATGCATTTCAACCTTTTGATATTTATTAATCAATCATCATAGTTAGTATTCTTTACATAAGATATGACTTAGTACTATTTCAGTATATTAGCCTATTTATCTATATTATTTTACTTACAATATATGATAGGTATATCACATTAGTGTCAGTAATAGTATTTTATAAATACAATATGGCTATATAGTACCTATGACCTACGATAGATATTATATATATTCTATATACTTATATACTAGTCTATACTATATATATATATAGATATATATATAATATATATTAGATATATAGTAGTATATAAATTAAAAAAATAAAACTTACCTTTTAACGTGTTATCCCTAATTAATAGGTTAACACGGGGTTGACGGGACACAGGAAATTCGAACTTTAAGGCGAGCTATCTCAAACAAGCACCCGCCACCAAAATGTTCGCAGTCGAGTTTTACAAAAATATTCCCCAGATAGATAAAACTCCAACTGCTACGCCGAGATGTGAACCAGCGTCCTCTCGTCTGAGAGTCGGAGAGTCAACCTCCTGCCCAAGGACGAGTGGATCTACAAATATATATTTATTATATATAGTATATTATATATATAGAAATATTATATATAATAATATATTATATATTATATTATATATTAATATATGGTATTATATATATATATATATTAATATATAATATATAAGTATTAAATATATATATATATTAAGAAAAAAATTAGAGAATCCTCTTCTTATATATAAATATTATATATATATATATATATATAATATATATATACTATATATATATATATATATTATATAATATATAGTATATTATATATAATAGTATATATATATATATATATATATATAATTATTATATATACTTATATAGAAGATTACGCTGGCAGGTGGTATAAAGAACGGGTTCCAGAAAGAAAAAGTCTGCGTGGTGGACAGATGATGTTGCACGTCTATAAAAAAGAAAAAATTAAAATGTTTTAAAGAGGATGAAAAGAAGATCCTCTGAGACAAGAAGCCGAAATGTTGTAAATAGAAATTTGAGGCTGAACCATATAAAAGGAGGACAATTTGAAAGTGTCGCAACAATGTTCAGAGACTAGAAACAGAACTAAGAAATTAAAGAAAGAGAGAGAAAAAAACCTACGAAGACAGGAGTCGACTGTTGCACACCATGTAAAGGGATATGGAGGTTGAGAGTGGGCCCTGATGAGATCAGTGATAGGTGCGGAGAGATTACTTCAGACGTTAATAATCAGGAGGAAGGAGAGGTGAACCTTCCGGAACGCAGAAAGGAACAGATCCGAATAAACGTGAGATGAGGGTGCGATAACAATGGAAGAGGTTGGAGATAGCAATGGGGAATATGAAAAATGCGGAGAGGCCAGGAGTGATGGGTTCAGTGGAACAGGCGATGGCAGGCAGTGTCATTGCAGCATGTTGAAGTATGTTTAATGAATTCTGAAGAGGCGGAGAGAGGCAGTACCTGCGAGTGGTAGGCGAATCAGTTATGCCCGTTTCAAAAAGGGAGCATAAGGGGCGACCGTTCCAATTATTAGGGGTCATATCTTTGCGCCGCAGCATGAGAGTGATATGAAAGGATATAGTGGGAAGAAAAAGGCTCAGAACGGGCAGGTGAGTACAAAGCTGAATGAATCACAGTATGAATTCAGGCCGGATGAGGAACAGCGGATCTCATATTTTCTGATGATAATGATAGAGAAGAGTGGTAGGGGATAAGGAAATGTATAATGCTTTTGTGGATTAGAGAAGGCATTTGACAAGGTGACTAAGGGTAAAACTTTGGGCAGACACTACGAGATCGTACTATCAGATATAACCAAGTTGATAGAGTGATAAGACTTTTACACAGTAAGTGAATGTAGCCGTATAGAGACAGCGTATGAATAGGACAGTGTTTGGAGTAGAAGACAGGTGTTTAGAACATAGAGGAGTGTTGTCCCGTTTGATTCACTGTATGTGGACAAGTGTATGCGAGAGATTGGAGGTTTAGGAGGGGGAAATATGTATTGTAATGGAGCATGCGAACTAACATTTCTCCATAGAGCATAAATCCTTAGGGTTATCAGCCAATGATTTAGATGGAAAGAGTGAGAACAGGGGTACAAGGAATAAAACTACTAAGAAAGAACTGAAGTGAGCGAAGATAGCTAGGAGAAAGAAAACTTAAACATAGAGATGTGGAATAGGAAAGAAAAAAAGAATGCGAGGAAGCTATTGGTTTTCATTGGCTGAGAATGTCTTTCATCCGGATGAAGAGGAGAAATAAGTAGGAAAGAATAAGAACATATCTAGGACTAGTTGTCAGTTGAACATTGCCGAGAAACAGACATTGACTGAAGAAGACAGGTTAAAAACGCTAAGTTATAACACACGATCTGAGACGTATATTTGAGATACGGAGTTCATATGGATACTTACATAAGAACAAGAGTAATATCGTAGCGCAGAGAGAGGTGTGAGGATTGATAGTGAGTAAAGACCAGAAAGAAAGAAGACGACAATACTGAGATATGGAGCAGGAGTTTTGAGATCGAGCGATGGGGATTAACTATCAGAAGCAGACACAAACTGAGAGAGTATTGCGACACATCAGAAGCAATGAATGTAGCACAAAGAGTAACCCGGCTAGATATTATGACCCAGCCAGCACTTAGCAGGTAGAAGCAACCGCACTAGACTACCAAGGAAAAAGATGAAGAATATAGCGGACGCGCATCTTGGCGAAGGTTGGACGCCATCAGTGAGAACATCGACGCTGCTCGAAGAAGTCTGTGAGACAGCATTGCAAACGACAGGGTGACCTTCACGAGGATGCTTGAGGCTGAGGAAAGGCTGAGAAAATTATAATATATATATAAATAATAATATATATATATATATAATATATAATATATATATAGTATATATTATAGATATATAATATATATATATATATATTATATATATACTATAATATATAGAAGTAATATATATATATATATAATATATATTCTTAATACTAAATATACCTCAGAGTGGGAGTGAGGTGCGCAATATACCCGAGAACAAAAAGTAGAATAACACGACGCAAGAGAGAACTTGTCGCATTCAGAAAATACCACTCAGGCTTCACGAACTTCGACAAACCCTCACAGATTCATCTCATCAATGTTAAGGTTTATCCCTGGCAAATTCCCGATAACCCAATACCCCACTCACAAAAATCCCGCCATTCACTCCAAAATAAATCACCTTTCTTTCAAACTTCTACCCAGCTCACAATTCCTCTCCTCAGCATCCTTATGACTCAATTTACTTTTCCTAATCGGCTCCCAGCCGTTGATCCCAGCACACTCGCCTACATATATATCCGCTTAACCAACCGACTATCATCCATCCTTGTCTTTATTCACGCCACACAACTCCCCAATGCATTCATACCTCATTTTATAAATTCTTCTCACAGCTAACCATCCCTAAGATTGTCCATCTGAGTCAAACTCACATTCTATACCTCTTATCACAGACCATAGTTTCAACGTACTATAATTAACACAGGTAACAAACATACCCTCTTGCAAAACCATAGCGTCACCTCAAACTTAGGTCCCTCTACATTATCAACCAAGGATTCAATTTAGCAGACCACTTTCCTGGCATACACAAACTTTCCTACTTACACTCTGCACCATCCTTTCCCTTTTCATCCAACATAGATTCTAAATATTTTATAACGATGGCAACGCGCCCTTAAATTTAGCAAATTGCAAAATTTGGAATCATCGTCGCGGCAACATTACTTTATTCTACTTTCTCACTTTTAGTTCTGATCAAGATAGCAGACATGCTAGGTCTCATGAACAGTCACATATAAACAGTTAAAACCTTCATTTAGGCCTGTTTTTTATGAATTGGGGTCTCAGTCGTTCCACTGGACACATCGTTTTCATAGGCTACTACTCTCCAACACGAATTCCTCAAATATATAGTTGTTGATGTTAGAAGACGATTTCTCTTGATATTACCTTCCATCAACATCAACGCGCTTCAAAAGTTGATACCAACTAGTACGAATGCTCTGCTGCGACGTAGCAACAACATACGGAATTTTCATTCCTTCAACTACAGCCGTACTGTTCACTCTACTCGGACCCACTGTTTTTTCATCGTACGTCAGACACAGTTCGCGGCAGTGTTATTCGAAGCAGCCTCGCTTTTTTCTGGCTCCAGGCTAAACCTAATTATTACCAATTTTCAATTTTTTTAATTTACTTTTTATTATATTATAGCCTATTATATTATATTATTATTATATTATTATATATATTATTATATTATTATATTAATTAATATTATTAATATTAATATTACTTATATTATTATAATATTATTATTTATTTATATTATTAATTATTATGTATTATTATTCATATTATTGACATCACTTATTTTCATAGAGTTTTTTTAAAAAAAATTTATTCATTTTTTAATTATTCAATTAATATTTTTTAATACAAAATATTTTACTTTTATATACTGTCCAATGTTTTTTCCATCCATATTCTCTAACAAGCCGATGTTTAACACAACCTCTTTTCTTGTATCCGTTCTTCTGCATTTCTACTTGGGCAAAGCAGTGCCAGCATGTGGCATTGTTCTTACCACCGCCGTGCACACCCCTCAATTCACCTCATATCAAACTCCGGCTGCTCCGCATCTTCTTCTTTCACTTTCCCACTTTCTTCTCACCTCTAAACCCGCGCGTATCGCTAGCCAGCGGTCCACTCATACACCCTCGCCATTTTCTTCCGGCCCTTCTGAATTCTCGTTGTTAATTCTTCGTCCGTCATTTTGCATTTACCTTGCCCTCTTCACATCTCTTCTTCGAAAGAAATGATAGTCGATTGTTAGCAGAGTAGGTGTGATTGACTGGGAAATCGCACCGCTAGAGAACCGAAAGAAAAGTGATTGAATCGGATCAAGTAAATAAGAATAGCCTTGAGAGGAGATAAATGACGCTCGCAGAGCAAGAGGAGCAGTGGCCATTACATCGAAAGATAATGCGTTTTCCTGATGGGTATGGTGTGTGCACCACCTGGCCTTAGGGAATGAACCCATACATTGACGAGATGTCATCATGAGGGTTTCGTATTCTGATCTTCTAGCATATCAAATTGGAATGAAAAACCTTACACTGTAAAATGGAAAAAGAGAGTGTAAGCTAGCTTCTTTTCGACTTGGTGATATTCTTCTACCACTTTTCTTGTTTCCTGCATGTACACCTTGAACCCCCTGTCTGGGAAAAAGGTTTGATGATTGGGATTTGATATGTTTATATGACCGAATATTAATTATTATATAAAATAATATATTATATTCCTATATATATAATCAGTATATAATATTAACTACTATAATTATATATTATATACTATATTTATATACTATATAAATATATATGATATATATATATATTATATTATATATATAATATAATATAGATATATATATAATAATATTATATATATAGTAATTTCACAATAGTTCGGCTGAAATTGGACTTATAAGACGATGTGGAGAAGCCACTTTCTCTGGCAACTTGTTAGTAGTATTTTTGTTATCTCTAATTGCGCAACGCAACTTTGTAAATTTGTCTATACCTCTTCTAATTATTTATATTTACACACAATTATTTCAAGAGAATATTAAATAATCATTAATTTTAACTACAATTGTACGACTGGAATTTTGTTTAAATGATTTACAAAGAATGTTCAATAAATTGTTTTAGTAACTATTTTGTTATTTAGAGGAGTGAAAGAGTATTATTTTTTATAAAACAAAGAATGAGCATATTAGTGGAAAGAAAAATAATTTGGATAAAAAAAACAAGCTATATTCTGAACGCACCGTTACCGTCTGCTTTATACAGATCTATCTTCTAGTAGATACATCAAAATAAAGGGATAACAAAGCCTTTGCTTTCCCTAACGAGCCAAGGCATTGTCTTATTGAAGCGAGGCTAACGCAACCTCGCATGAGGTGGCTAATAATAATATATATATATAATAAATATATATATCTAATATATTTATATATATATATATATATATATATAATATATATAATATGTATATAGATATATAAATATATATATATATATATATACTATAATATATATTATATATATAATTCAAACACTCGATTTGACACAAACAATAAATATTTACGTACGAAATAAACTAAAAAATTAATTAAAATGAATTAAAAAAAATCAATTTGAGCTCAAAAAAAAAAAAGGTAAGTTCATTTAAAGCAAATTAAAGTCCATTCAACAAAAGGAAACGAATTGGGAACGTTTTTTGGCATGTTTAATAATAATACTATATATGATAAACGTTTGCACTTTTTTTTTTTTATCTGTGTTATATTTACATCGTCGGGGTGAGTTTGAGAACTTCGTTCAAGCATTGGAGGAACCTCTTCTCTCGTGAGCACGACTACTGTCCAACCGTGAAAATTAGGACAAGAGATTCAGTAAAGAACTCGTGAGGTGTCACGAAGCCCAGGCCATCACCTTGTGGTTGAATATCAAGATTAAAGGATATTCAGCCGAGTGAGTTTATATTATATGATTTATTCCCAAGAAATGTTTCTCGTTTGAAGACCGTTGCGGAATCAAGGGACCATTCAGTACATTGCTAACGAATTAGAGGATTAAAAAACTTTTATATGCCTATGTGCTGAATTCGCACAATCGTATTCATCATTGATGATCTTGGTGTTTTGAAGCTATGAAAAGAAAATAATCGTGTACATTAACAAAAGTTCATTTGTTGACGAGAAAAAATCGATCATCTATACCTATTCTTCATAGAGCTTGTTAGAATCCCTTAAATGGCAAAATTTCATGAGGGAAAAGATTCGTTTTGCCCTGTCGATTTTTTGCGATTTCTTCCTATAGAAGTTCACATATTTTACCCGTCTAATGGAAAATGTTAATAAAGAAACAGGCTGCAAGAAATATTTCTCAAAGGAACATGAAATAAGTATGTCCATTAGCATTTTGCATAGTCTTGTTATGTACTCTAATTCTGATGTCATTCTGCTTGTTGGGGGCAAAACTACTATGAAGATGAAGAGACCATAAAATCAGTCCATGAAACGTTATGTACAATCTTTTGAAAGGAATTTAAAGTTTGGAAACAGCATAGTTGTGATGGTTATTTTATGGAAAGTCATTTTTTGTGGAAAGATTTAAAAAAAATCGAGTGTTTTTTGTATAATATATAAATTTAGAAGTGCTTCCTAGAAGAAGCAACAGTATAGATGATTGCAATGATGTCGCATTAAAAAAACTGTTTGAAGAGCTTTTTAAGATGATCAACAAATAAATGGAGGCTGTGAATTTTTTCCAGAAAACAAGTTCAGGAAATATCTTTAGTTTGAACATAATAATTTTTTCCCCCTTTCAAGAATTATTTACAATTCGAGCCACAAATTGAACAATACGTAATATATTTGCTCATCTTATAGTGCAGAAAACCCAGCTAGAGGTATTCTTTCCAGCAAACAGAATGTTGTATTTAGTCCATTAAAATTCATTATTAAAGTGGCTTATCAACACTTGTTTTATTGACAGTGAATAAATTTTTGGGAATTCATTACCGAAAAGCATGAGTTTATTTTCTGCTGTTGTAAAAATCTGTGACTTTAATGAACAATAGGTTATCTCGTAAATTTTATGATTTCGGATGCATTTTCAAAATAGTTTTTTGTGATACAAATCCTTCGTCTCTGAAAAAAGTTTCTTCGATGAAAGTAATATTTTTTTCCAGATGCTGAAGAGTTTAAGTGCTTTCGAAGAGTTTCATGGGGGTTGTTACTCAAATTATGAGTGTTTCGTAATAAATAAACATCTCTAGTTTGTAGAGTTCTGGAAAAGTTACTGATATATATCTTTATAATTTGTGAAAACAAAAATATCGATAAATGAGGAATACGAAGTCTGGCCTACATTAATTCCTTTTTCTTTATTTTACTGAAATAAATAAACACAAAAGAATAGTATCAATTTAAAAAAAATTAAGCTTCATACACACACACACACACACACACACCCACACACACACACAACACACTACACATAATATATAATATATATATATATATATATATATATAATATAACTAGTATATATGTATATATGATTATATATACTATATATATATACATATATTATATATATATATAATATATAAGTTATACATATATATCAATAATATGATATATATATAGAAATAGATATATAATATATATATTATATATTATAATATATATATTTTAATTCGAAATTTTTTGATGATTCAGCAGTATTAATGGAGATATAAATTCCTACCACTCAAGACTTTCCAATCATTTATAACGCAACTCCAACAATCTATTTTACAGATAAACTATACTACCAAGTATTAATTTTATTTTAATAACAAGCTAGATTGCTCTTTCATTCAGCAATCGAGACTAATAGGATTCGTACTACCTGAAAATAATAGCATTAAAAAAATATAGTATTTTACCTAATCTAGCCTAAACTAACCTACCTACAACCCTACACACCTAACCTCCACCAACCTAACCTAACTAACCGTAACCTCACCTAACCTCAGATCCTAGCCCTACCTAACAACAGAATCAAAAATTAATCTAATAAACCTAACATAATCTAAAGTAAAAATTCAAAAATAAAAAAAATAATCCAATTAACCTTACATAATTTACATAAGAGAAAGAGACTATTATAGGTTCTTTGTTTTATTGCTTACGTTTAGCTGATAATAGCCGATAACAATAAAAACACGTAAGTTTAATAATCTCTCTCTCCTCTCTCTCTCTCTCTTCGTATACTAATATAATAAGTTATATAAATCTATCATATATACTTATATACTTATATAATATAGACTATATAATATATATACATAAATAATATTAGAAGTTTACTAAGATATATTAATATATAAACTAGTATAGGTTATACTATATATATCTACATATAATTAATAATAATCATATAGTAAAATATTAATTTTCGACATTCCCATGTTCAAATGCGTTCAAAAACATAAGAAAGTAGTTATTGGATGTCAAACACTCGGTCATGTGTTCCCTCAGTTGATTTCTGAGAGCCATTTCATCGCCTCCTTTCGCTCCATTAAAACCGAGGGGAGGGTGGTGCAAACAGCAACGATATAGAAAATATGTTAGAAAGAACAATGACCTAAAGTAGAACAAGGGAAGACCTCCCCCCCCATATCCACTCTTTACACTTTGTGAGACCGAGTTTCACAAGCCATGATCGCCCTGATGTAGCTTCATCTTTCTAGGGACAAAAACCCCACATGTCTGATATCTCCATCAGTGTCGGGGCTCATATCCTAGGGACACCCCCCCCAAAACCATGCCCTCACGCAAAAATCTGCCAATTCACATTCTAGTTATGCACCTATCTTCTCGATTCTGCCAAACTCATTAAAGATTTAGAAGAAAAATTATCTTCTTTTTTTTCAGACGGCAAAAAAAAAAAAACTTTATTCTCATTATATATATATATATTATATATTATATAGTATATAAATATATATACTATATAATATATAATAGATATATTATATATATTATATATTATATTTATATATATATATATATATATATATTATATATTTATATATATAATAATAATTATATATATATATTATAATATTGAAGGGAGGTAAGTAGTTGTCTTGAGAACAACCTTCAATAGAGGAATGTGCTTGATGTTTTGAAGCGTGTGTCATGAATAAAGTGGCGTTTCTCCCGAGAGGTGCTTAGGAGTCATCAGTGGGCTAGCAGCCTCCTGCCCCAGAAACCACCCCCAAGTGACAAATGCCGCCGAAGCACACTCCGCTCTCCGGCCTAGCTGGAAAGACGTCGGGAAGTAGCGTGAGAGCTGTTAGCGTGAGAAACCATGGTGTCACACATTAAGGTCTCTGAGAAATAGAGGCTTTCGAACACTCTTACTCGTTACGTGTAGTTGGTTCCGCACCTGCATGAAGAAGCCACGGTTACAGCGCGGCAAAAGGATGACCTACAGATTGTAGCACCCAGTAGAGAAACTTGTTTTGGATGGTGCTTGCCAGTGATGTTCGTAATGTAGCCACTTCCAATTGCCTACTGTCACTCTGCAACGGGTCACTGATTGAAGAACGTGGTCGAAGCCTTGAGAACACCTGCGGAACATGGGATGTTTGATGTTGAAGCGTAATGTATGATTAAGCAATGGCGTATATCTTCACGGGAGGATGCTTAATTAGGGAGTCGATCATAACCTCAGTCATGGGCTAGCAGCTCCTGCCCAGACGCCAACAAATACTAATTATATACTATTATAATAATATATATATATATGTATAATATATTATATATTATATATATATAGTATATAATTAATATATATATATATATCTAATATATATATATATATATATATATAAAATATATATTATACCTATATATATAATAATATATAATATTGGATCACAGTTTTAAATGGCGGCAAAGAAAGAACAAGACCATCGATTGTAAAAATTACAATCCCTATAGGAAAGATGATCAATATAGGAAACTAAATAACAGTCGTCCCAGCAAAATAATTGAGAGAACCAAAGAGGGCGGGCTAGCCGACTAATACACAAGTTAGAAATTGAAGCAACGACAATAGAAGAAGAGTATCTCTGATATTACAGCCATCAATATCAACAGAATTATGACAACTGAAAAAGGCGATCGACTCATGAAACACAGTTGACTACAGTATAACTAATAGCGATTTTGCTTTAGCGCTGCCTGCGAAACTGTACCTCATCGTCGGAAGCCGCCGTGCTCGTGTAAAGAGCAATAGCATAAGGCATAACATTCAGAATGCAATGATGCCAGTTGTCAACGGGAAGATCAATGGAATGGCTGAGATCTCTGCTGTAAGGAGATAACGCCGTTGTATAGAATGTCGTCATAGTCAAAAAAAGAAGTAATGCGTCGCCAAAACCAAAAAAGAACAACAGTAAGAGAAGAAACAGAATATTTATAAATATGACAAATAGCATTAGAAGACACGCAGAACCCTCGTGGGTTGTATTAAATGTTGAACACCCTACTCACACGGGCACGATACTGACTAGCGAGTATAGCTCTTGAACGACGCGATCTATGACTTGATAATGGAATAATATTACCTGGGGAGGAGTGCGAAGACTCCTATTGAAGTGTTGTAATGTCTCGCGCAGAGGAGAATACGGACGATTCGCAAGAAGGAAAAAAGATACGCAGTGCGCTGAGAGATACAAATGGAAGACACGACGGCCATAGTCAGTAATGTCATACGCGAGCGAAAACAAAAACGACTGGCTCTCTGCCAAGCAGAGTAACGAGCGCTTGAGTGACACATCTAGAGCACCCGCGTGGTCAGGGTAAATGCCACGCGCAGAAGAAGAACATTGACAGGAGGATATAAGGTGTAGCTTGTATCCTAAGAGATACACCCAACAGCCATAATGAGTAACGAAGAACCCGCCGAGTGACATAAATACTCGTGCGATAAGATATAGTGGATGTTTGAAAAGAAGTGTGGAAGAAGAATTAGATTTGGAAACTGAGGTACCCAGATTCGATCTTAAGGACTGCAGTCCTAAGGAGGAGCGTCTTATATTAAGATTTGGGCCAAATAGAGGAGGGATAGAAGACGGAGATAAAAAAAGAGAATTAAAAAACATTGGAGTACTTAACCAAAACCCACAAAGTCAGAAACTAATTACCTTTCAAGAAAAGTAATCAGAATTTTGAGCGATCGAATCAGAATAGAACTCTAAAGTTGCACACAATTTCATTGCGGAATTAAAACTGTACTCAGAAACAATTAGAAGACTTATGGGAAAATTATGCCCGCTAAGTGCGAAAGACAAATTTCACGCCCAGTCATTGTCCGAAATGTCAGAACTCAAAGATAAATTACACAATCTCCAAAACCAGGAATGAAGTTACAGCAACTCAGCGCACGGTTGAAGATGTTATACCGTAATTGGGAAACGAAAATGCGAAGAAGAGAACTGCCTCTGTTCAGAGATTACGAGAGCCAGAACCCACCGAAGAATTTTATTTCAGCAGTAAAATTTGAAATTCGGTATCTAAAAAAATCAGTTAATAAACGAACTAGAAAGAGAGAAACTTTCTTCTATCAAAGCTTATATGAAAAGTTTTATCTGGAGACAGTGATTTGAAGAGAGAAGACTCCTTGAGTCAAAATGTTATGCCTACACAGCGAGTGTAAATTCCTTTGGGAAAGGATTCCAAAGACTAACTCAAATTCTGCAGCATTCTCGAGTTGGAAAATACTAGAATTCATTAGAAAAAGTATCCAATAATTGAGAATCGAGTTAAAGGAGTCTGAAGTAGAACTTATTTATCAGTTGAGATATTAAATATGATCCCTGCTAATGAAATTAAAACATGAACGTATGGAAGGACTAAGGATCGAGAACCTGCTTGATGACGTTCAAGAGAAGCCGAGATAAAGTAATCTTGGAAAAATTAAAAAGAAAATGATTAAAAAATGAAAAACCTAGTTGAAACGAGAGGTAAAAAGAAAAAAAAGAAAGTATTGCTGGCAAAAGTTATATACAAATCCGTGTTGTGTTTTCTAAGCTGTCAGATGCAGAAGAAAAAGCGGGCATATTTACTAGACCCCATGTTGCTACGTTACCATATCCACGAAGACTTTAATACAGAACGAGAACTAGATATGAGGTTTTTAATGTTTTTTTTAAAAGAAAAGCTCCTTTTTTAATTTCTTAAGCTAGGGGCGTTGTGTTAGCATATTAGGAATATAGAATGAGCTTTTGATCAGCTCCAACTGAGAAAAAAACCGCCACCCCAAAGATCTAATTAATTATCGTGGAAAATCTATTATTTATCATTGTAAAAGCACATTACACTATTAGAGATTAATAATTCTGCTTTGAAAAACATTTTAAGACAAGTTAATTTAAAATGATTACAAATATCACCGATGCAAATCAAAGACACAAGGTGACTTCACACTCCTATATCGATCAGATCAGGCTTGTAATTCGATTAAATAGAGGCAATCTTGTCTCACGAGGTTCTATTCTGTTAGCAAACTTTCATGGAGACCATTGTCTATCGCATCTGCATTTCATATTCTAAGAAGATCCATGTTTCAATAAAACTCTAACGGTAGAAAGATTATAAGAAGACTGAAGCATATTGACTCGAGCGACAAGACACCGGATGAGATATTAATTTAAGAGAGTATTTTAGAGTATCTACTGCAAAACTTAGGACAATACTTTTTGTGGAAGAAGGATAGACACCTGAGAAGAACTTATTTTTTGATGAAAAACTTAAAACGTTCTAAAATCACTTGAAGACTTTGAGCTTGACTCAGAAACTATTTATTGAAGGATAATTACTTACGAAATGAAAGAAGACCTTTGTGTTTATTTACCTAGGAAACTACATTTACAGATTCAGACAGGAACACTTTCAGTGATGTATTATTAGTCATAGACCGAAATTTGATAGAGCTGTTGGAACTTTCTCAGTGACTTGGAGTGATATAGAATCAGAAGAGCTTTAATCGTTAATGGAATCTGCCTCTCTACTTACTAGTCGTTGAATCTGTCTAGGCGACTGTGGAAAACGATTGAATCAAAAGACATTTGAATATTTACTGCAACTTTGTATCTTGAATCATAATCTACATTGCGAAGTCTATACCCAGACAACTGGTTATATATTATTTTCCGTGATCTTGAATTAACAGAATCCGGATTGTCAACGATTTATTATTAGGCGAAATCCCACCTCTTGTGAGGGGGGGGGGCCAATAGAATTGGGTAATATCCATGTTTATCCAAGCAACCTTATATCGCATTTTAATAAGTACAGAATTTCAAACAAGTGATATCGAAAGCAGGCAGATTTAAGAAAAACTCCGACGATGCCTTCTTTTTCTAGGACGGCAGATCACACTAGTGGAGAGCCTCCCTGTACATCTCGTCATAACGAGCGACCTTTGTCGATGTCTCGAGTCCTGGCCGTGTGAAATTTCTTCAACTATTATCTCAAAAATTGCTTAGCAACAAGACATGTTGTGCCCACTGTCGGCGTCCTTGACTGCTGGTCGGTAATTCTTCTCGTAAACAGGGACCCAGAGAATGCCGTTCTACCCACAGGAGGTTCCACAAACCACCTTCTACTGATTTAAATTAAGTTATCGAAGTTTCAAAGCAGTGATATCGAAGCAGGAAACTTGAAAACTGTAACGAGATGCCTTCTTTTTCTGTAGTGTTGGATCGGACTAGTGGTGGAATCTTCCTGTACATGTGTCTACCGGCGAGCTGCCATCTATGGTCTGATCCCTGGCGCGAGTAGGCAATTTTATTCCGTTCTATGATGCAATTTATCGCAACAAGCATGTTGTTCCACGTCGGATTAGCGCCTGACTTTGTTGCGGTTGCTCCTGGTATACACGGAGCAAACTACGCAGAAATTCCGTGTAGCCCTGCAGGGGGTGGTAGTTTAACAAGCATTCTTTCTATGATATTAAATACAGTAACCGAGTTTCAAAGCAGTAACATCAAAGCTGATTTTCAAAAGACGACGCTGTTGTCGATGGTTCGAGTCCTGGCGACGAGTGAAATTTTTCTTCGGCTTATCAATGACAATTTGTCACCAACAGCAATGTCCTGAATCCCCATTGGTCGCGTTAGCAGCCTGACTTTAGTGCAGGGACTTCCTGTAATCTAGCGAGCACCCCAGAACAGAATGCCGTTGTTAGCATCCAGCAGGGGTTCAAAACAAAAACCCCATAACCCCTTTTCCTAAATTGGGAATATTTAAAATTATTATATATATAATATAATATACACAATATAATAATTCTCTACCTATCTATAATACTATATCATATATACGTATATTATATATAATATATATATAATATATATATATTATTAATATACTTATAAATAAATTATAAAATATACTTAATATAATAATTCAATCATCCATCACACAGCCTCTCCCCAGGACCCTCTAAACTTAACAGTTGACGTAGCATGCACTGGAAACAGGAGAAAGTAGATAGAATTAATCATGACCAAGTCGGAAAACGAAAACCCAGCGGCATTACCAGCGCCATACTTTATACCTTTCTAAGTCGAGAACTACGTCGCAGTCAGAATCCACCCAGAGAGCTTATGCGAACGAACCGACGGGTCCTACTCACTTTATGCATCCTCTCATTGTGGATTTCATCCATGTCGAAAACTAGGTGAGCCACAACCAGTACCCCCCTCACAAAACCCAGCCCATCACTCATTCTATACACCTTTCTTCTCGCCTCTGCATAACTCAAACTCTCCTAAATGCATTCCTTTACTGACTCAAATCATTTTTCTTCGGCATCCCAGCGGTTCGTTTGCCAGCAGCACCTCACCACGAAATATACATCGCCGTTAACCAACGACTATTCACCTAATCCTTATCCACATGACCAACATCTCAACGTACTAATTCAGTTCTATTCTCTCATTCACCCCGTTTCTTCACACCATATACAACTTAGCTAACAACCTTCATTGCTCTCATTTACAAATTTTATATCGACACCCTAGCATGCCCCTAAGCATTATTATTATCACTTTGTACCTTATATCTATTACCTCTTATTCCCGAAACCATAGATCTCCACTACTATACATCTAACACACACATCATAAAAACAATACTCCCTCATGTTACAGACACTTAGCACACTCAAGACAATTCCCTTCACTTCCACTAAGGAGTTAATTCACGAGCCACCTTCCATGTCATTCACAACTTTTCTCTACATTCTGCATCATCCGTTCCTTTCATCCATACAGTATATCCTAAATATTTAAACTCGACAATTTTTCCCGGTTGCCACCATCTAACATAACTTACCACCAGGAACTTTCACTCACTCACAAATCAGTAACCTTACTCTATCTACTTTACTTTCAAATCCCTCCTATAACACACCTACCAAATCTTCTCTACCAATCCTCTCAAACCTACTTGCAAATTCTCAACAAAACCAAATCATCTGCAGATAATAATAGGTAGGGCACCTCCACTCTCTTTTCATTTCTCATTCCTCTAATACACCATCCCTTGCCACACCACCCGACCTCTGATTCTTTCATAACACCATAATATAATTATTATAATAATATATATATTATATAAAGAAAGTAAATAGTACCTATAACAATATAATACTATAAATATATATATACTATATCTATAACTATAAATATATAGTATAAAATAATTTATATATAATATATATATATATACTAATATACCTATCTATGTATAATAATAGTCATGCGTAAAATATCATACTATAGAATAGATAATATTCATACTATATAATATATATACTATATAGTAAATATAGATATATATATATAAGTATATATATATAATTAGTGATATAGTATATATATAAATTAGTAGACTAAGGATATAGTAATAGTATATAGTAATATATAATATTATATATATATATATATGATATATAATAGATAATATATATTAAATATATATATATATATATAATAATATATATATATAATAAATATAATATTATATATATAATAATTTATATATTATACTATATTCTATATAAATATATAATATAATAGATATATATATATAATATATATACTATAATATTATATATATAATATATATAGATAAATATATAGAAAAATATCTATAAATATATAATACATATAAATAATATAGTATATATATTATAATTATAATATTATATATATATAATATAACCAACCAAATGTAGAAAATCTTCACATATAAACTTAAACGTCAAATTTTAGATTAAATTAAAATTTAATTAAATTTACTTAACATCATAAATATATTTCCTGTATTATATAGGGTGCTTTCATTACTTTTTATAAATACTAATTTGAAAAAAGTAAATAACGCAATAGCAAAGAGTGGCACCGTTAATAGAAATTAACGCCGTTTAATCTTTAATCGTAAACAAAAAAAATTTAACGTCGTTTAAACATTAAAGCGTTTATCGGTAAAGAATTGTACGGAAGTTAACTTAATCATAGAGCGGTTAACCAGGTGCTTCGAAGAATATGTAGGAAATGGAATATTTTAATAAATTTTACAAATATTCATAAAGATGCAAGAAATAATAATAATATAATAATAATTAATAAAATATAATAATAATTAATAATAAGTATAATAATAATATAATAATAATAATAATAATAATAATAATAATTAATAATAAAATAATAATAATATCACTAACAATATTAATAATGATATATAGGCCTATCAGACTTAAACAATTTAGGCTTGACCTAGCAGATACTGTTGCCGCTTGCAGAAGAATACTTCCAAAGCGTAATACCTTAATTTAATAATTAATAGTATGTTATTGTAAAATTATAGGATATACCAACTTACCAGTTTCAGTACAAAGTATGTATAATTATTTTAAAATATACAAACGGTATTAAGCGCCTACTTACTTATATTTTTCACTAGTTATAAAAGAAGCAAGTTCAAGAACGAACGAAAGTAATGACTCATTGAACGGAGCAACAGTCCACTATTATATTTTTTCTTCAGCGAACAATAAAGCCGTTATCTGTTTTATGTTCACTTGTGCTTACGGTCATGATAAGAAATGCTAATCCAGTTTAGCACGAATTTTGTACTAAATGAAATCGTTTGTGTAACAAAATATTTTTGATCAGCTGTTTTGATGGAGCCCGTCGATTTTTGATAAACAGAAATAAAAAAATAACAAATGTTATATTCTTGCCTTTATCAGACTATTGTGATGGAGTTTCGATTTAGAATTAATTAATTTAAGCTAATTTTATGAATGAAACATTCATAACAAATCAAAACGGACCTCTACGCCGCCACCTTGTTTGTTTACATTTTTCATAACATTTTCCAATAAATCGGCAAGCACGGAAGAATAGCAACTTTTACAGTATTTAGGAATTCGGTACGGTGGTGAGTATTTTCCTGACATTTGCGCTAAAATTGAACAAAAAGCATGCGCCCAAACTTTAACATTTCTCTTACGTTTTCGTATAGCACAAATGCAAAAACGAAACGTTAATGATTTAACATGTTTTTCTTTATGCTGTATTCATTCTTAAGTTTCGTTTTCGTTTTATGCATTTGTTCTTACGAAACGTAGGAAATGCTAAAGATTGCGTTCGTTTTTTTCAAATTTGGCAAATTAGGAAAATTGCTCACCAAACGTATAGGAATTTCCTAAAATTCTGATAACGGTTGCTGTTTCCTGCTTGCCGAATTTAGGAAAATGCGTATGAAAAAATATAGAAACAAACAAGCATGGCGCGTAAGGTCCGTTTGAATTGATGTAATGTTTCAATCATAAAAATTAGCTATTAAATCTATTCTTCTTCCAAATCGATAAAATTCCATCACAATAGTTGATCCATTATTTGTAATATTAAATTCTGTGTTATTTTTTTAATTTCTGTTTTATTCCAAACCACGTGCTCCATCACAACAAAGCTAGATCAAATATTGTAAACAACGACGTTCGTTTATGTACCAAATTTCGTGCTAATAAAACTGATTATTAGCGTGTTCGTTTTTGCATTTGTGCTAAAAAAATGCTCAAGTTTGCGTTCGTTTTCTCAACCTTGAGGCAAAATCGTAAAAAAATGCTCAAAAATACGTAATAAAATGTTCGAGTTACTGTGTAATATAGAATAAAAAATTTGTTATAAAATAGCAAGCCTTACATAATTAACGGAAATTCTTACTGTTTGATGAGCCATTTTTTACGGATTTTGTTCTAAGGATTACGTAAAACGAACGAAAACTTAAGCATTTTTTTTAGCACAAATGCAAAAACGAACACGGCTTATTGAACGTAAGCACAAGTGACAAAAACGATAACGGCTTTACTAAACGGGATAATAACCGTGTAGAATAAACACATTTTGAGCCATTGAGAGGGCGTTTAGAAAAATTTGGAAAAAAAGTTTAGTTATCGAAATCGAATCTAATACAAATTTAAAAATCTATAAGAAAATATTTTAATAACTCGTAAAATAAGGTATCTGTTAACCGATGTTAGAGGAAAATTTTAACTCGTAACGTTAATTTCACAAATGTAACTCGTGTAATAGTCCGTTACTTTTTCCAAGTTAACAAAAAGCGTCGTTAAAACGTTAACGAAAAATTAACGAGTTAATTAACGGATTAACGCTTTAACGCGTTAATGCCCACCTTTGGCAATAGGTATATTTCATGAAAGTTGTTCTTCCCCTATAGGCCTCTACTTCTCTTGTATGATCATCTGACCTCCTTCCCTCCTCCTCCTGAATCAGACAAAATGTCCCCATCATTCAAGTGCGCCTGAAAAATACACACATTTTCTTAAAATGTTATTTTATGAAAAAAGAAAACTGCTCAAAATTTCTGGATGTAAAAAAAAATATATATCGTTGATTCGATATTGAGGATAAAATATCGATATATCGGCTGAAAAAATATTGTCGATATTTCTTCGATACTATCGAAAAAAATCAATATCGATATATATCGGTGCCCTTTCGACATCCCTACTTTTAAATGATAGAGGGATTTGGAGTTTTGGCAGTCTCTGTCCTTACCCTTAAAACAATTTTATCCTTCGTGGGTATCCCCAAATGAAACCATAAGCGAGCAATTAAATCAGTTGAGAGATTTCTCATGAGCACAGATAGTTTATATAGGATTTAGTTTTCATAATTTAATTTGTCCTGACTCCAGTGGTGTATGACTTGTATTATGTGATGATCCTTTTTGTAACGTCCATGAGCAAGTAATTCAAGGGATTGCCGTTGCCCGTTTGTTTGGTCTTATTTGTTAATACTTATCTTGTATTTTACTTATTTTATATTTCATTTATTTATTTTTTACTAATTTTCATGGGTAATACCATTTTATTATTATTTTACTATTCTTCATGCCGTTTTAACAAGACATACCGGTAGTTACTACTACAGGGGTTTGGAAGAGCGTGCAGTAGTTATAAAGGAAACAAAATATTATTCACTAGACAAGCAAATAGTGCATGGACTCAACCAGCTAAACCTGTTGGCTACGTGAAATCGCCCTCCTCTTAGCAGCAGCGATCTCCAAACTTTCTTTTTGACCTTCCCATACCCCCAAGCACCAAAACAATAATTGTACAGTCTGTACCCCATAGGGCTATAATATACCAAACAGTAATCAGGTAACAGTGTGCAGAAGAGGGCCTCCCGATTTTTATAAAACATGGACCAGAATACATCTACAAAAAAATAACTAATGAAAGTAAAAATAAACAAAACAGAGGGTACTGATTGTCTTATGGAAAAAAAGTTACAGCCTCACAAAGTTGTTGACAACCATAGGATCATATTCGTAATATATCAATACCTAACATATAACTATATATATATTACATATATATCATATATATATCATCTTATATATATACTAATATATTATACAGTATCATTAATAGATATAAAATAAACATGATTATCTGACAGGATATCACTCTAAAACAATAAATAATCGAGGCAATTTAAAAAAAAAGTCAACAATGGTTTAAGTCTTTAGAAAAAAAGTACAGCATCTCAAAGTTTAAAAAAAATCTAAAATTCCTATAGGACTTTCTTATAAAAAATTAGTAGGCCTCATGCTCTTTAGTCGCCATCTAGAGATACAGGCTTAATGAATAGATAAATTTGTAAGAATACATACAATTTTTCTCGGTTATACCTTAACAAAATAGGGCCCTAATATTATAAACCTGAACAGACGGTCCTGAAAATAAGACCTAACCTGGATGGATCCAAAAATATAAAGTCTATGAGAGTTTTAACATAACCTTCTGACAGGCTGTAACACTTTTTTTTTTCCTAAAGAGACTAGATTTTCTTTTTTCTATTACGATTATTATTTTTATAGAAAATATATTCCTACGATTTTTACTAAAAAAATCGGGTGAGCGATCCTGTCTGACATCTATTACCCAATATTACCTAATATACAATCATTCGCTCGCAAGTGTCCATGGGCCAGCCAACAATCTTTTGGGTTATACCCCCCCCAGAGTATCATGCTTTGTGTACCCCAACTTTGAGACTCCACTGCTACTCAATACTATATGCCTACCTTGTTATGTGATCAGTTTACTCAGTAAGATTGATTATAACTATTTTATAGCTTAGAAACGTACTGAACGATAAAACCAAGCAAAGAAGATTTAGAGAAGACAATTAGAAATAACAATAATAGTAAGAAGCCCACCGATCGGGCCTATGGAGACTGTACCGGTCAAGCCAACAGAACCAAATCCATCCAACCACGATTATGTTCAATGCCGACAAGGAGTATACGTGAGTAGTATCAACAGATTCTAAAAAATACAATACTACTATTATTTTTAAAATCAATCAATGTTGATATTTGCCTAATAAGCAAACACTATATCAAACTTTAAACACTTACCTTCATTACCAAATTAACATTATGTTTATATAAAGCAACCAATTATTTCGTTGTTTTCAGATTATTTCCTTTTTATTGTACAAAAAATCCACGTAAGGTTCCTATGATGAGTTTGGGTTAAGTTAGATAGCAGATATACTTGCCTTTATTAATCTAACAAAAGACTTAATCAGTAAACCTCAACACTTAACATTGTTCCTTAAAATGAATTCTAAACCAACGAGCAAAACACAAGAATTCGATATATTGATTTAATTTTAACCATATGAGAGATGTTTGGGCACCACTGTTTTAGTACTTTTACATGGGGATAAAATAGAAAAAAAAATATTGATATTTAGTACTTTTATATGGGGATAAAACATTAAAAAAAATAGATATTTCGTGTGGAATTGTTGAACTCAAACTCATTCACCATTACATGCACAAATCCACAAGCACATTATAGGGCGCTGCAATACTTACATAGTATACATAAAAGTCTACCCAACTAAAAAAAACTATAGGCTTAAAAGTACTGCTAAACCATCACTAACAAGCGTTATAATAACGTTTATGGTAATAAACATACCGCAGTTTAAACCCTTAACTAATTTACGTTTATCAACTAAAAACCTGAACAACTTTGCTTAGTCAAAAATAATACTATATGATACCCAACCCATCCATATATCCAAATATTCTTAAATGTTGCAATCGAGTTGCACCCAACAATCTCTTATGGCAAACCATTCCAACAAACTCTTAACAACATTATTACTGACCATGATGCTTCATTATTATCCAATGATGCAATGCATTTCCTTCTTAAGTTTTCTTGCTAATGCCCCACTCGGTCTCCCATCAATGCTCCCACTCAGGGTGTACTTATCTGAAAATCCCATAGGGTGTAATAATAACTGAAAAATATCATAGTGTACTATGTAACCTGAAAATCTCATAAGAAATGTGTCACTATCTAACAGAAAACATTATCCTCAACTCCTTCGAGCCATCTCACTGCACTTTATCTCTTACCCTCAACAACCAGAACACCGTCCTCCTAAATGTCTGCTCTATGTTGAATCTACTCTCTAGGACTATCTAAGATCTTCACTTAATAAACTACGAGGCGCCCACAACTTGGCTACAATACACTAAATAATGGCCTAAACAAGCTAATTATACAGTCTACATATAACTTCCTTACTCTTGTAAATGCCATTGTGATTTATCATACCTAGCCCTAGCATGTTATTAGCTTCATTCCTGGCTTCCACACTCACTAAGTTATTACTGCTCTTCAGGTTTCGGTGTACTAATCACACCTAAATCTTCTTTCCATAGGGTCACGTACTAAAAGAAAATCCCATAGGGTGTACTAATAACCATGTGTATCAATAAATTAAAGGCCTTGAGGAGTACAAGTACGAGTAGTTCAAAGTTCTTTAACATATATGTTGTAGTGTTGGCTGAGCACTGGAATTTTGCGCCCCGCACAACATCAAACCGGTACATTGGATTTGTGTGGTCCACCGCACCGCACCGCACCTCACCACACCGCACCGCGCACCGCACAGCACCTGGTGCGTCGCCCAACCTTACTATATAGTAATAACCCAATGGCCTTTATTTTTTACAGTTAACACCACCGCTCACGGGCAGAGCCCTAATCTAG
>JABUQX010070148.1:62500-65656 GCA_015478945.1 Trachelipus rathkii | reverse complement strand
AAAATAATAAATAATAATTCAATAATAATAATAAATAATAATTAATAATAATAATAATAATAATAATAATAATAATTTCATAATCATAATCATAATCATAATCATAATCAATCATAATCATAATCATAAATCATAAATCATAATCATAATCATATTCCATAATCATAATATAATCATAATAAAATAAATAATAATTTTAATAATAAAATAATAAATAATAATAGTTTAATCATCAATGAAATTTGAAAAGTATTTTATTATTAATGAAATAAGAACATGATTTGGGTCCGTCTACGATTTCTTAGCATATCAAAAGTGGCCTGTCCTCATACATGATTAAAATTTAGATCAGGACTTAAATGTAAGGTTTCCAAGTTTTCAGAGATGAAAGCAAATTGGCTACCTCAATAAGGAATAATGATGGATGTAAAGATTTAAAAGATAAGGAGTGAGCTGTAATCGTTGATGGAAATGAGCAGGTTCATTCCTTCTTCGCTAAATTTTTCTTTCCTCATTCATTCCTTCTAAAACTAATTCTTTTTCTTCCTCATAATCCATGGTTCGATCGTTGCTTGTTCCTTGGCCATTCAGGCTAGAGACACTGCCTATCGGGTGTGGAAAATTCTCGTTCTCCTATCACTTCGCAAAATTTTCACATAGCTAGAAATCGTTGCAGATACGCTTCGAGAGCAAAGCTGGCTTTCATGCAAAGGGAAAGTGCGCGCTAACCTCCTTGGTTTCGCCGTTCTCCTACTGACAAATCTTTCATCTCTAGCAACTTCCGCAAATCTTCCTTTCCTCCTCTTATTCGATCTGATGCATTCGTCGTTGCAATTCTCCAACCTGAAAAGCAATCTCTTCAAGCCCCCTCGCTCAACTATATATCTCTATTGTCTCAACTAGCACTTTTTTCCCTCCCAGGTTGGAAGCTCCTGCCACATGTCCCAACCTATTTCCGAAAAAAAGGAAGCCGCTCTGATCCTTCTAACTATCGCCCTGAAGCTCTCACTGTATTCTATCTAAGATCTTTGAACCCTTCTCAACTCCCTTCTTAGATCATCTGGAAACTTCCACTCCGAACGCCAGTACGGCTCTCGTTGCACGAAGCCTACTGGCGATATACATTACTATCTAACCGATTTATGTTTTGATTCGCTCTTTATTAGGACTACGGGGAGACTTTGGGGTGGCGCTTCTTGACAATCCAAAGCATTTGACCCGAGTATAGCACCGCGTCACTGGCTCTCCATAGCTCCCCCTCCTTTGGGTTTCCTCTCATTCTCTTTGCTTACTTATATCTAGCTTTCCTTTTAAATCACTCAATATCGGCTGTTGTTGGGAGGCGACTTCTTCTTTTCTGTCAAGTAGTGGTGTCCTACAGCCGGTCATGTCTTAATCTCCTACTCTTATCCTAACTTCATTAATGAGCTCTCACCTGCACCTCAACCTCTAATCCACTCGTATCCGATGAACTCGACCCTTCATTCTTTAACTCATTTCAATTTTGCTCCCACTTTTACTTCTGGAAGTGCCTCTCGTCTTAATCTTTCCGATTTTTATTCTCGCTGATATAGATTTTAAAAATAACTTGTGAATCAGAATTCTTTTTAAAAAAACCCAACTTTTACAAATCTCCTTTTCCAAAATACCTTCTAACTCTCCTGTCTCTTACGGTTCTCTCGGCTCTCCTGTTGACAATATAAACATCCTTCGCCTTAACATGAACAAAAATAGTCTTGGAAACCTCACATCAAACGGTTGCTAGGCGGCCTCAAAGAATTGTAAGTTCTGTTAGACTGTGAGACTTTGCCTAATTTTCTCACTTGCTCCGCTATACAAAGGTCTCATCCGGCCCATGTATGGATTACTGCTCTCATATCTGGGGGGGGCTGTTGGTTTCACCCCGGCTTTTGGACGGGGTCAAGTCAACGGCAAAAAGGCTTATAAAATGTTTTCTGTACTTTCCAGTTCATTTGACCCCTTTATCTTTGCGAGGCGATGGTGGTATGCTTTATTACTCTATCCTATAGGTACCACAGCGGCAAGTGCTCGAGGGAAATTATTCCACTCGCGTACCACCACCTTACGACGCCTTCGTAGCACAATAGGGGCCTGTATCTGCGCACGAGTATTGTGTTGACATTGGTAACTCCAGGGTAGTTTGCTGTGGTGCTTCCTTCTTTCCTGCCACCTCTGTTCTGTGAATTCTCTTCCATCTTCTGTATTCTACTGAATAATCTACCTCACTTAAAGGCCTGCGTCTTTGCTATCATGCGTAATTGTGCTAGAGGTTGGAACTTTTGAGAAGTACTACACCCCCTCTTGAATAGGGCTCTGCCCGTGAGTGTGGGTGACAACTGTAAAAAAAAAATCCTTGAATGGGCCGATATGTGCCAAATGAACTGAATCTCCTATTCCCCCCATCCAAAACATCCATTCAGATTAACCCAGAAAATCGTACTCTTTCAACATTACCCTTCAGATGGATCATATGTCGCAGACCACACAAATTTTGACCTTTTCAAAACTTAAATTTAACCTTTGACTTCTAGTACTTCACACACACCAAAATCTTAAAATAAGCTCTTACCACAACTCCTCACTCATCAGAATTTGCAAAATCCTTCTATCCCCCTCTCATTCCTTTCCACAGCAACACAAACACATTCACACCACACCACACCACTATTTTCACCCGTTCCTTTGCATCTTTGTTTTCAGTCAGCAGCAATCAAATTTTTGCCCTTCTAAATACAATCCACACCTCTCTTCTCATCTCCTCAACATTTAATTCCTCTGACATGTTCATATACAGATACATTCATACAATTTCGCCGAAGGATAGAAGGGCGCTAACTGCGATCACGACCTTCTCCGAGGCATGCATTAGCATTCCGGCAAAAAGATAAGTGGTAGTAAGGCAGCCCAAAACCTAACTACCACCGGACCTTAGTCCGCCTTCACGACACGCAGGACATACGAGTGGGCAATTTTTTCTCCCTACACTTATGGATATAAGGGATAGGGATGTCAGTAAGATGTTGTCTAGAAGAGGTGTGTGGATATAAGATGGTATAATGATATGTTGTACTGGAGGATGAGTGTGGATATGAACGCATAAAAGAAAGGCGAACCATTTAGCACTGGGAATGGTTC
>JABUQX010070148.1:57500-60000 GCA_015478945.1 Trachelipus rathkii | reverse complement strand
AGAAAATTCCACAGAACAGAGGTGGTGGGAAAGAAGGAAGCACCACAGCTAACTAGCCTGGAGTTACCAATGTCAACACAAAACTCGTGTGCAGATACACACCCTTTATGCTACGAGGGCGTCGAAAAGGTGGTGGTACGCGAGTGATAATTTCCTTCGAGCACCAGCCGCTGCGGTGCCTATTGGATAGAAATAAAGGACCAACATCGCGCCGCAAAAATAAAGAGGGTCAAGTGAAGTGGAAAGTACGGAACAGTTTATAAGCCATTTGGCCTTTAACTCCACCCTGTCCAAAAGCCGGATGAAACCAGAGCATCCCCCTAGATATGAGAGTAGTACTCCATGCATGGGCGGATGAGACCCTTGTATAGCTGGAGCAACTGAGAAGAGGAAAAAAAAGTCTCGCAGTCTAAACAGAAACCAGTTTCTTTGAGGCCGCACTAGCAACCGTTGTAATGTGAGGTTTCACAAGACATTTGTTTATGTTAAGGCCAATGATGGTTTATATTGTCAACAGGAGAGATTAGAGAACCGTCGAAAAAGAAAACAAAGTTAAAATTTGTTTTGGAGAAGGAGATTTGTAGAAGTTGGGGTTTTAAATAATTTAATTTCACAAGCTTGAGAACGACCCCCATCCGGAAATTTTTATCCAGCACAGAGAGAATAGAAGTCGGACAAGATTAAGGACGAGAGCAAATGCTAGAAGTGAAAGAGGAGCAGACATTTGAAAATGAGTAAAGAATGAAGGGTCGAATCATCGGCATATGAGTGAATAAGAGTTAGTGTGCAGGTGAGAAGATCATTAATGAAAAAGTAGAGTAAAGTAGGAGATAAGACAGAACCCTTGAGAACAACCACTATAGACAGAAAAAAGAAGTCGCCCCATCAACAACAGCCGACATTGAGCGATTTGAAAGAAAAAGCTAGAACATAGAAGCAAAGAGGGGAAGGAACCCAGAGGAGGGGGGCTGCAGAGAGCAGTGACGCTATGCCATACTCGGTCAAATGCTTTGTATATGTCAAGCGCGCCACCTCGCAAGTCTCCCCGTAGTTCCTAAGAGCGAAAAACATAAATCGGTTAATAGGAAAAGTATTAGCCCAGTAGACTCGAGCTTCGAAAAACCCGCACTGGGCGATCGGAATGAGTTTCCAGATAATCTAAGAAGTGATGAAAGTGAGAAAGGGTTTCAAAGATCTTAAAATAGAACACAAGTGAGAGCTATAGGGCGGATAGTTAGAATTTAGCAGAGCCATTCCTTTTTTTTCGAAATAAGTTGACATGTGCCGAGGTTCCAAACATTGAGGGAAAGTGCTTGGTTATAGCACATAGAGAGTATGCGGGGATAGCATGGAAGCACACTTCCTCAAAACTCGGAAAGGAATGCCATCCGGGCCCACCCGCCTTCCTTAACATTTCATAGATTTCAGGAGCCCACGCACCCGATCAAATGTAATCACAGGCAAAGCATAGGACACCTGAGAGGAGAAAGAGTAGGAAGAGAAATGCCAGAATCGTCCAGGGTTGAATTAGAGGAAAATAGGAAGCCGAAGAGATTGACCTTTTCAGTTGGAGAATTAGCAACAGAATCATCAGATCGAATAAGGAGGAGAAGGCAGATTTTACAAAAGCTTGCTGAGAAGATGTCTTTGGCAAGAGGCCAGAAAGATTTGTCAGTAGTGAGAACCCAAGGAGATTGTGTAGTGCACTTCGTTTGATAATGCCCGCTTTGCATCGTCAAAGATTATCTCTGCAACGATTTCTTAAGCGAATGAATGAAAATTAGCGAGAATGATAGGAGAACGAGAATTTTTCCACCCCCGATACGCACCGTCTCTAGCCTGAATGGCCGCCAGAGAACAAGTACGATCGAACCATAGAATATGAGGAGAGAAATATATAGTTGAAGAAGGAATGAACCTGCTCATCCTATCAACGATTACTGCTCCATCCTTATCTTTTAAATCTTTTAAATACATCCAGTCAATGATTCCCTATTTTGAGGAGCCAATTTGTCTACTCATCTGCAAACTTTGGAAACCTTACATTTAGGTCCCTCGTCTAAATATTTTATACATATATGAGGAACAACCACTTGACCTAAGAAATCGTTGCGGACCACAAACATGTCTCCTCATTTCCATTAATAAATACTTTTCATTTTCATTGATTATTATTATTATTATATTATTATTATTATTATTATTATTATTATTATTATTATTATTATTATTATTATTATTATTATTATTATTATTATTATTATTATTATTATTATTATTATTATTTATTTTTATTATATTATTAAATATATTAATAATAGAAATTATAATTATTATTATTATTATTATTATTATATTATATTATTATTATTATTATTATTATTATTATATAATTAAGTTCACTTGAGTGTGCAGGGTCTTACATGAGGGTATGTTGTTTACCTGTGTTATTGTATAGTAGTGAGACTATGGTCTGGAATAAGAAGTCTAGATCTACTAA
>JABUQX010070148.1:35000-47500 GCA_015478945.1 Trachelipus rathkii | reverse complement strand
GATTAGTACATATTCGACCACTGATGAATGCGATTCTGTGTTTACAACGAATCGAATTCAACCCTAACAAAGAGTTAGTATTAGATATTACCCTAACCCCCTTTTCTAACATTTTTTGTTTCTTGAGCTATGAAGCCGAGCTCGGTGTTGTCGTAAGTAGTTTTGAGGTATGCCGAGTTCATTTCTGAGGTGTTTGAGGGAATCGGAGTATGCGCTGAGGTGTGGTTTTTAAGAACGCACCGAAACATGCGGGTGTCAAACGGGGTAAATGTCTTCAAAATAAGATTCCCGGTAGTGTACTTTCCGAAACGCCCCAATAACGTCCCACTCAGGCGCCAGCGGGGTCATTTATGGTGGTAAGAAATGACGCAACAATGACCATATCTTAGCAAAAGAGGTGTTTTAGAGTCAGTCGTATTTGCTCAAGACTATCTCTGGTACATGTTCCTTCCTCCTATATGTTGGCAACTTGTAACGCATCGCACCTGTCTCTCAACGCGCTCACCGTCCAATAAGGGGTGTGGGGGGCCCACCAGCCCTAACAAATTTAAAAAAATGGACTTAGAAAGCTGAAAATTGGGGAGTGTATAGAAGAGAATAATTGAAATAGAATGGCTATGTTAAACTAATTGGCGAACCATATGAGGTCCGGAGGCCGGAGGCTGGTGGTTGTGTGTGCGAATGGAATTCACAGGCTCCTACCACATATAAGAACAAATGAGGTGTCTAATATACTGTTTTCATGGTGTAAGAATTCATTTTTTGAGTGGCTCTTCAGTTGGCATAACTCTGATTCTTCTAGCTTCTCGCACGACATATGTCTACATGCTTGAACAAAACCATATTAATCGCTACCGCTAGTGTTTATAAGGTACGTAGAGTCGATTGGTATATATTTAGAACGGTGTTTAGGATGCTTCCTTCTAGACCAGTTGACCCACCTATTCTAGCACTTCTAGGCAATGACACATGTCTAACATCCTAGAATACAGACCTAATATTAGTGTCTACCCCTAATGTTTTGAGGTTTGAGGATTCGATTTGTGTGTATTAGAAGTTGTTTAGGATGGTTCCTTCCTTCTACGATTGACCCCCTTAGGTCGCTTAACCCCCTTTTCGATGTTTGGCCTTGATATTTCGGTTCTTGGCCTTGATTTTCGGCCTTGATACGTATCAAGGCCTGAAATTGACCTTTCATAAAGTTCGTGAAGGATTAAGTGAGATTAAGTCGAGCACATGTAGGTACCTGACGCAAGTACCTGTTGTACGGGAACTGTCCCTAACATGAGGTCATGTAGGTATCTGCACTAACTTTAAGTCCTGTCTTCACCTAGCCTACACCAACACCTACACCTACACCTACACACACCACAAGTATAACACACACACCACACACGACACACACACCGCCTAGCTAATTTATACACACACGCAGCACACTAGGCTACTTATACACACATCAACCCACCATGATGACACTTAGCTCACATATACCTACCCTACACTTACACACATCACACACACACACATAACCTAGAACTTATACCACATATGCAAACACCATAGCTTACCCACATAGACACTTACACTTCACCATAGAACACTTACACTCACGCCATAGACCACTTACACCTACACTCACCCATATACCTACACTCACACACAACCACCATACAATACACGACACACACACACACCACACACAACAATATTTGGATGCCGTCAATTTGATTGCTCAGCTTTGATGCCTCACTTTGATGCCTCAGCTTTGATGCCGTCAACTTTGATTGCCTCAGCTTTTGATGACCATTTGATGCCTCAGCTTGATGACTCATCTTTGTTACGGGAAAAAAGAAGGAGGAGGAGGAGTAAAAAAGAGAAACGAACAAGGAAGAAGAAGAGAAGAAGAAGAAGAAGAGTAAAGAAGAAGAAGAAGTCTCATATGACGGAGCATATGACCGGAGCCGGAGCCGGATTTTGTGATGGCGGAGTCAGACTGGAATCTGGCTCCAGTTGCATATTGAGTCAATTGAGATGTGTTTATATACTCATGTTTCAAAGAACATAGATTCCGAATTTTTTTGGGTTACGTAACCCGCAAAAATGAAGTTCGAGGACCCCTTTGAGTGGATCCTCAGCTGGAAAAAAAAGAAAATTACAGAGTACAAGACAGAGAAAAGATGAAGGAAGGAAAATAGAAGTTTCGTAAGATAGAACACATGGAGTCATTGGAGCTATCGTACTGTCACTCGATGCAGGCGATGGCGGTCCGTAGTTAAGTAAATATGTGGGCTTTCAATATAATATAAATTTGTTTTTATTTGTTTGTGTGTTGATATGTGTGTGATAAATGCGTGTGTATTTTGTTCTTTCATTATCTTACAATTGAATATCCAAAGCGATTTTAAAAGGAATTAAGTTATCCTCCGATTAAGTCTAGCAAAAGCGAGAGCACACAAATTAAGTTGCCGAATATCTTGGAAGATTTATTTTGATCTTCCCTATGTTGTACAAATATATGAAACTTAATACAGAGAACTTAAGCGGTACTCTCTTAGTCATACACAATGGGATTCATATGTTGCACAACGGAGATATTCAAGTCAAAACTTGAACCTCGACTTTTTTAATGTATGCTATATCAATTCCTATATAAAGATTTGTGTGTGTGTGTGTGTGTGCTGTGTGTGGGAGTACTTCATGGCCATACACATCTAAATGTGTATGTGTGTATGTTGGCCAGTGAGAGGTCGGATACTTCTGGTCTTGCATTGTTATTTCATATTGAGGCATTTTTATTTTAGAAAACCTGTTTCATTAACAAAGTTAAAGTTAAAGTTATAGATAAAAAGTTAAAGTTAAAGTTCATTTTCATATTGAAGGAATAAGATTTTACATTTTTTTCATGTATTAAATACAAATGGTTTTTTGAAAAACATTGTCTTTTGTTGAAATGATGAAAAACATCTTTGTTTTTTCGAAAAACATTTTCTTTTGATGAAAAAACATTTTTTAAATTTTTTTGGCAAATCATTTTTTAAAAAACCCCACCCTCTTTTTCTAGACACAAGTTGTTAAATTCTTTAACGAACATTTGCCTCCTTAGGGACCATACAGCAATAAAGCAGTAAAAACTACGCAACAGCCCAGGAGGGGTCCACCCACCCCCACCCCCCAGGGTTGTTTACTGCGTTTTACTGCTTTAAGCGCATATCTTACTATTAATAAATATATGTCACTACAATATTTTTCGGATCAATCATATAGCTTTGTACATCCACATTACCTTTTTTCAGACACATGTTAAAAAAAAAAATTAAGCTTAAAAATTGCTTAAATTTGTAACACTTAAGAGACATGGCGGTAGACCTTTTATATACATATATATTATATATATATATATATATATATATATATATATATATATATATAATATACTATATATATACTAATATTATATATATATATCATATATATATATTATATAACAGTTACACTTAACAAATTTCCATACTTAACATCAGTAAAGTAACCTTAACTAGTCATAATACAAAACGTAACATATTCACATTTTTTTTCATGAATGTCTTTAACATATCAATGCAATTTTACATTAACATGTAATTTTAACAAAGATTTATCGTATTCTAACCTAACTATTGTAATGAAACTAAAGAAATAATCGCACACAAACCACAACACACACACACACACCACACACACACCACACACACACTTGTGCACATAACAAAGTTTTTATATTAATAAGCTACATAGCTCACCCTAAACTAAGAATTAATGTACCAACGACAAACTTAACATACTTTAAGCACGAATAAACAATAACATTAACAAATTTCCATACTTAACAGCAGTAAGTAACTCTAAAATAGCATACAAAACGTAACCTATTCACGCCTTTTCTAACATAGTATCTCTAACATATCAATGTTTAATTTTACATTAACATAGTAATATTTAAACAAAGATTTAACGTATCCAAACCTAACTATTGTAATAATAAGAATAACTGCCACACACACACACACACACACACACACACACACACACACACACACACACACACACACACACACACAAGAAATCTATGTTAACGTAACAATGTTTTTTACATTAATAAAGCCACCATAACACAGCCTGAACTAAGAATATAATAATACAACAAGAACATAACATACTTAAAATACAGCAGCCACGAATAAACTGTTTAAATTAGCAAAGATCCACTACTTAACAACAGTAAAAGTAACTAACTTTACATACAAACCGTAACCTATTCACCACTTTTTCAAGCATTCTGTGACTTCAAATGCTAATGTTACATGTAACATGGTACTATTTTACAAAAATTTATCATAACCTGTATAATTATTCATACTGTCTAACGAATAATCTGCCACATTACCAAAGTTTTTCGCATGTAACATAAGTATTATTTAACAAAAAATCATTTAAGAACAGAGCACAAACCTTCTACCCTCAATTAAAAGCATTTGACGATACAAATAAGTCTCGAGAGAAAGATGAAGGCCAATATTACTGGACAGAACACAAGTCTAAGAGATAAGAGATATTTCAACCAATCACGCAAAGGTATAGGATATTTCAGCCAATCACAGAGTAGGGGCAAATATAGATAACGGATATGTCCAACATGGAAATAGCATCCAAAGTTTTTACATATATACAAAAATATATATACTATATATATTATAATATATATATAATATATATATATATATATATATATATATATATATTATATATATATATATATATATGGTGGAACTATACATAGGAACGCCCCCTATGGTAAATAAAAAGAATCGCAAAATAGCATACTAATAAAATATATAAAGAATACATCTTCCACCGAGAGATACCGGGGTATCTCTCGGTGGAAGATGTATTCTTTTATATATTTTATTATGTATGCTATTTTGGATTTCTTTTATTTTACATAGGGGGCGTATCCTATGTATATGTTTACCATATATTATATATATATATTATACTATATATATATATATATATATATTATATTATATATATATATACTATATATATATATATATATATATATATATATATCTATTCTATATATATTATATTATATATAGTCGTAAATTGCACTGCTATTTCCATGTTGGACATATCCGTTATCTATATTTGCCCTATCTGTGAGTTGGCTGAAATATCCTATACCTTTGCGTGATTGGTTGAAATAATTTTATTCTAAGACTTGTGTTTGTTCCAGTAATATTGCCTTATCTTTTTTCTCGAGACTTATTTTATCGGTCATATTGTTTTTCGATTTGAACGTGGAGAAGGTTGGCTCTGTCTTAAAACGATTTTTTGTTAATTTACTAATGTAATGTGAAAAACTTTGGTAAGTGAGCATTTATTCGTTAGACAGTATGATAATTAGCCACAAGGGTTATGATAAATTTTTTGTTAACATATTACATGTTTAATGTAAAATTAGCCATTGATATGTCACAGTATATGCTTGTAAAAAAGTGTGAATATGGTTACGTTTTGTTGTATGTTAGCTCTTCTATGTTTGTTAGTATGAACTTTGCTAATGTAAACAGTTTTTATTCGTGTTTAAGGTCATGTTAATTTGTGTTGTATAGTTAATATTTCTTAGTTAGGTGTTCTGCTATGTTGCTTTAATTAATGTAACAAACACTGTTACGTTAACATAGATTCGTGTGTGGTGTGTGGTGTGTGTGTGTGTGTGTGTGTGTGGTGTCTGTGGCATTTATTCTTAGTTATTACAATATTTCGGCTTAGGATAACGTTAATCTTTGTTAAATAATCTAGTTAATGTAAGAAATTACAATTGATATGTTAAAGACACGTAATGAAAAAGTGTGATAGGTTTACGTTTTTTGATGCTTATTTGGTTACTTTACTGTGTTAAGTTATGGAACTTGTTACATGTTAGCTGTTTAATGTCGTGCTTAAAGTATGTTGGTTTGTCGTTGTACAATTATAGTTCTTGTTTAGTGTGTGATCTGCTATGTTGAGCTTTATGATAATATAATTTGTTATGTTGCCAAATATTCCCTGTGTGTGTGTGTGTGTGGCTTGTGTGTGTGTGGTGTGTGTGTGTGTGTGGCGGTGCCGTGCTGCGATTTATTCTTAGTCTTAAGTACTTCGTTAGGTTAGGATAAGAACTAAATCTTTGTTAAATATCTTATGTTAATGTAAAATAGCATATTGATATGTTAAAGACAATTCAGAAAAAATATGTGATGATGTTACGTTTTTGTATGCTATGTTAGTCACTTTACTGCTGTTAAGTATGGAAATTTGTTAATGTTAGCTGTCTTAATATATATATATATATTATTATATATATATAATATATATATATATATATTATATAATATTATAATATATATATATATATATATATATCTATATATATTATAATATAAATATATATGTATATAAAAGGTCTACCGCCATGTCTCTTAAGTGTTACAAATTAAAACATATTTATTTCATCTAAGGTTTTTTTAAAAAGTTTTCGAATTGGGTAATGTGAAATACAAATGTATATGATTGAACAAAAAAAAACTAAAGTTTTGACATATATTTTATTATATGTTAGTAAGTATGGTAAAGCAGTAAAGCAGTAAAACAGGAGGGGGGTGAGGGTGGGGTGGGGCCCTCAGGGGCTGTTTGCCTGTAGTGTTTAACTGCTTTAATTGCGTTTATGGTCCTAAAATCGATGTTTTTTCGTGGCCAATTTACACTTTTTTTTCTAGAAACGTGTTTTTTAAAATGTTTTTTCCAAAATAAAATGTTTTTCATCAAAAGAAAATGTTTTTCGAAAACAAAGATGTTTTTTCGTCAAAAGACAATGTTTTTCAAAAACCAATTGTATTTACTACATGAAAAATGTAAATCTAATCCTTCAATATGAAAATTTAACTTTAAATTTTTAAAAACTTTTTTTAATTATTTCACCTTTTTTAAAAAAAACATTTTTTTAAAAAAAACTTTTGGTGAAACACGTTTTTTATAAATAAACATGCCTCATTTGAAATAAAAATGTAAGACTGTGTGTATACGACCTCTACCTAAACATACACATACACACAATACAACATGCATCACAACATACACACACACATCACACACAACACAACTCTTTATATATGGATTTGATATAGCATACATTAAACAAGTCGAAGTTCAAGTTTTGACTTGAATATCTCCGTTGTGCAACATATGAATACCATTGTGTATTACTAAGAGAGTACCACTTAAGTTCTCTGTATTAAGTTTCATATATTTGTACAACATAGGGATGTTGCTACATATATTTATGCAGCATAGGGCGGTTGTTACATATATTTATGCAACATAGGGCTGTTGATAGAGCGTAAGTCTATGTATTATTAACTTATATCCTTTTAAAATTTCATTTAAAAGGGTAAAAACCACATTTTGGGTTCGGCCTCATCTCAATTGGTGTCCCTGGACACCTTTGAGTGTATTGAAACCTAATGTTATTCATGATTCTACATCACTGATAACATATATAAACACCGCTAATCTTATAGTGATAAGCACATATTTACTAATTCGGCACCGCATCGGCCTGCATCGGTGACGAAACTACGATAGCTCCAATGACTCAATTTGTTCTATCTTACGAAACTTCTATTTCCTTCCTTCATCTTTCCTGTCGTGCTACTGTAATTTTTCTTTTTTTTTCCAGCTGAGGATCCACTCAAAGGGGGGGTCCTCGAACTCATTTTTGGGGTTACGAAACCCAAAATTCGGAATCTATGTCTTTTGAAACATATATATATAACACTCTCAATTGACTCAATATGCAACTGGCCAGAATTCCAGTCTGACTCCGCAATCACAAACTCCGGCTCCATCCTTTTCTATTTTGTCCATATGAGATTCTTCTTTCTTCTTCTTTTCTCTTCTTCTTCTTCTTCTCTTTCTTCTTCTTCTTCTTCTTCTTTCTATCTTCTTTTCTTTCTTCTTCTCTTCTTCTCTTCTTCTTCTTCTCTTCTTCTTCTTACTGCTCCTCCTTCTTTTTTCCCGTAACAAAGATGAGTCATCAAAGCTGAGGCATCAAAGATGAGTCATCAAGCTGAGGCATCAAAGTTGAGGTCTCAAAATATCATCAAAGCTGGGACATCAAAGCTGAGGCATCAAGTTGGGGCATCAAAAATATTGTGTGTGGTGTGTGGTTGTATGTGTGTGTGTGTGTGTGTGTTGTGTGTGTGGTGTGAGTGTAGGTGTTTATATGTGTGAGTGTAAGTGAAAGTGTCTATGGTGAGTGTAGTGTCTATGGGTGAGTTGTAAGTGTCTATGGTGGTGTAGTGTCTATGGGTGTGTTATGTGGGTATATAGTTGTCATAGTGGTGTGTGTGTGTGTGTAACGTGTAGGTGAAGCGTATAATGTGTGGACGCTAAGTGTCTATGGGTGGGGTGTAAATGTGTGTTAGTAGCCTAGTGGGGTGTGCCGGTGGTGTGGATAAGAGCCTGCGGGTGGTGTGTGTGTGTGGTGTGTGTGTGTGTAGGTGTAGGTGGTGGTGTGGGTTTGGAACGTAACATACAGGCTTAAGTGGGGCAGATACCTACATGACTCATGTAGGACGTTCCCACACAGGTACGCGTCAGGTACCGTACATGTCTCGACTCTAATCTCATGCTTAATCCTCACGAACTTTTTGAAAGGTCAATTTCAGCCTGATAGCGGTTCCATGGCGAAATTCAGGCCAAGACCGAACTACTCAAGGCCACTCGAAAAGAGGGGGCTAAGCGTCCTAAAGGGGGTCAATCGTAGAAGGAAGGAACCATCCTAACAACTTCTAACACATTTGAATCCTCGTACCTTCAAACATAGGGGTAGACACTAATATTAGGTGTATTCTATGATGCTAGGACATGTCATTGCAGAAGTGCTAGAAAGGGTTTGGGGTACTTATGGTAGAAGGAGCTCTAACACGCTTCTAATATATACGCAATCGACTCTACGTACCTATATACATAGGGTAGGCCATAATAGGGGGTGTGTTCCTAAGATGTAAGGACATGTCCGTGCTAGAGCTAGAAGAATCGGTTATGCAAGCTGAAACCATAACAATGAATTCTACACCATTGAAAACATATATGTAGCGACACCTCATTTGTTCTAATATGTGTGGAGCCTGATTCCATTCTGGCACGCAACAGCTACTCTAATTTCAGATCGCAATATTGTTCACATAATTAGTTCGAGGTATTCTTTCTATTTCTTTTATTCTCTTCTAAAGACTCACCAAATTTCAGCTTCCTAAGTCCATTTTTTTAAAATTTATAAGGGGTGGGGCCCCCAACGCTTGACGTAGCGGCTTGAAACATCGGATGCTACAATGTTGCAACATATAAGGAAGACATCCCAAGTTTGAAGAAGGTAGTGACTCTAAAACTGTCTTTTTGCTAAGATATGATTCATTGTTGGGTCACTTTTTGCGCCATAAATACCCCGCGGGCCTGGGCTATGGCGTTCGGGAAGTAACTACGGAATCTTAATTTTTTGAGCAATCTACCCCTGTTTTGACACCGTCATATAGGTTTTTTGACGAAGGGTATGCCAATCTACGAAAACGCATGTTGGTGCGTTCTAAAACCACAATGGCTGAAACGTCATGCTCGGCAATAGCGACCAATCGACTCGGCATACCTCAAAACTACCTAGACAACCCGGCTCGGCTTCCATAGCTCAACGAAACAAAAAAATTTTAGAAAGGGGGGTAGGTAGATACTAATCTAACGTTCTTGTTAGGAGTGAATCCGATTCGTTGAAACCACAAAGGAATCGATTCATCAGCTGCGAAATATGTACTAATCGATTACAAATATCGAATATTCGGCATATACCGATATATCTCCTAGAAGGGTTAGAAAGGGGGGGTGGAGGATACTAACTCATAGAAGGAACCAACCTAGCACTCTCTAATGTATACACGACTCCGTACCCTATACACCAGGGGTAGGCAGCTAATACCGGTTGTATTCTATGACGTAGGACATGTCATGGCTAGAAAAGGCTAGAAAGGGGGGTAGGGTAATAACTCATAGAAGGAAGCATCCTAGCACCTTCTAATATACACCAATCAATTCCCCGTACCCAATAACCTAGGGTTAGACACTAAGACCGGTGTATTCTACAATATAGGTCGGCACGTGCTAGAAGCTAGAATATAGAATATATAGAATATATAGAATATAGAATATAGAATATATAGAATATAGAAATATAGAGGCAGGTGACCTTTTTCGGCTTGCGGTCACTTTTTGAAGACCTTTTATCGACCGGCGGCACCCTTTGAAGTGACGCCGTTCTTAGCCTTCTTATCAGTTTTGCGGTTTGCGGTTAGATAAGAGAGGGTCCAAATCTATGTATTACTACTGGCACTGTTTCCTAGCCTCCACGTTCGCCGGACCTCACACCGTTGGAGCTTGCTGTTGCCTGGGGCGCAATTAAAGGTGTCGTATAAGCCACCCCAGTCAATGACGTTTGAGAACTGCAGGAAATAATCATTCAATCGTGTACAGACATAGCAGCAGACGAATGTCGGTCGGCGACAATGTCCGTTTTACGGAGGTACCGTGCATGCATCAGGGCTGGGGGGGAGCACACTTTGAACACCTATTGCAACCTGTATACGTTGTATTATAATGTCCTGAATAAAGATATAGCACCGTGTTGTTTTGGGGGAATCCTGAATCGCATGCCGTATTCCCAGTTTCCACCCTTTTAGGTTGGCTCCATTGCTAATAACTCCGTAACGAGGCGTTACCGAGCATACATGTATAGAGTATTATTCTCTCATTTTCCATCAGCTTACCCTTATATGAAGTGACGCCGTTTCATTATGGGTATATAATATATATATATATATATATATTATTATATATATATATGATTATATATAATATATTATATATAATATCTATATATATAATATATATATATATATATACTATATATTATATATATATATATAATATATATAATATATATTATAATATATATATATAATATATATATATATATATATATACATATTATTTTATATTATATATATAATATTTATATTATATATATATATATAATATTATATTATATATATATATATATTTATATATATATTTATATTATATAATATATATATATATATATATATAGAGTTATAAGCATTTTATTAGTATTTGTTGTGTGTATTTCAGTATCTTTTAAAAGTTAACTGTAGGTGTTTTTATATATTTTTTATTGACTTTTCATGTTGTTTAGTTCCCATGAACGAAGATGATTTTCAAATGTGTTTTTTCCAAGTCCGTGTCTGTCGTTTGGTCTAAAGAGCGTCCATGAAAGGCGGTTCTCACGCACTCATTCAATCCCGCTTCCACCCACGCCAAAGTAAGCTTCCGTTCTCGTTCTTCTCTTTATTTATTTTGGGTGTGTCCTAAATTTCGCAAACGGTATTTGCTTTCTCCGCAATCGACCGTTCCGAGGCGGGTTTAGTTTGAACAATGCTCTCTCCTTGTCTGCTATGAGCAAAGAGAAGAATTGTGTAGGGTTTGTTCAAACGCCTACATTTCATGTTATTTAATACTCAAGAAGAATTAATATTGTAAAATTGTTATTTTAGTTATTCAAGACAATCGTGTCTTTCACCTTGTTAGCATATATTTGTTTTATTTGTTCACTTTGGTAAAATTACCTTTTGCCTTTTATATTTAAATATTTGATACTCTATTATAATTGCAAGGTTTTGAAATTTTTTCTTTTTTTTCGAAATCTAAAAATATGTTTACCGTATGGTGTGCGAATTAATGATATTAATATTGCTGGCAATATATATATATATATATAATATACTATATATATATTATATATATATATAATAATATATATATATATTATTATATACTATATATTATATATAATACTATATAACTATATGATATTGCGGTTGTGATTTTTTTTTATATTCACGGATTAGGATATATTCTCGCTGATGCCTAGGCAGATCTTTGACATTTTAGTCAAAATGTCTTAAACAAATAAAACTTTTAAAACTATAATGCATAATAAAAAAAAATTTATTATGCATTTTAAATGCTTGCCTGTAATTCTTGTCCATCAGTTTCTTTAAACATATCAAAAAAACTAGATACGCCATAAATTAAAATGTTTTTCGTCTTATTTGAACACGTACCTATAATGGTGAAAGAGGGACCAACATAACATGTATACCTCCAATTTTTTTATCCCAATGTCCATCCATTTAGGAATAAAGGTTCAGATAGGTTGTTAAAAGATTGAACCTCATTTAAGTGAAAGATTTCATTTAAATTTAGAACTTTCTCTCCATTATTACCATTACGTCTAATGCATTTTTTCATTATATTTTAAACTTGCGCCTCTAAACAAAATTTCTCTCGGGATA
>JABUQX010070148.1:22500-32500 GCA_015478945.1 Trachelipus rathkii | reverse complement strand
GCTATTACCCAAACAATAATAATAATAATATACTCCCTTTAAGATAAAGATATATATATTTCAATACTCAAATTCAAAAAATTCACAAAATTGTGCTGCAAAAACATTAAGCTTTCATAGTTTCTTGCGAGAACCTGTTCCTTTTTGGGTGTTTACATCCTACCTACACTATAAATACGCCCTCTCTCGACTGATGAAGGACGGTGCTGATAACTTATTTTGCCTGCAAGCATTGATAATAATGAAAACCTTGGCCCATTTTCTTGCCACCACATGAAAGGATTCTCTTCTGTAGGCAGCATCTCCATGTTTTTCGTAGAACCTCATCTCCTCTTTCACAGATTGCAAATTGAATTATCTTTACTCCTCGATGACTGTCTCTTCAGTTTTTTTAGATGAGGTTCCTTGGTGTGATTATTCCTTTGAAGGTGAATGAGATGTCAATTCCTATTTCGGCCATGACTTATCAAGCGCCTAACATATCCAAAATCCTCTTCTTGCAGTAGGCGTTATTTGCTGAAAATGCCCTAAATCGTCACTATCAGTTGCTGTGCCAGGGTATTTGCAGGATAAGGCGGCTTCCACTTCTGTGAATCTTTTTTTTTTTTTTTTTTTTCAAGCGAGCAAAGGCTCCTCGGATTTGCTATTTAAATGCATTGCTAGAAGTGATCACCGTCGGAGATTGCCATGTCTTGTGGGGTGTCAGCTAGCTTAAGAATTCCTTATGAGAACTTTTATTTTTTTTTTTTTTACAGTTTGTTCCCCGCCGCTCACGGCAGAACCCTATTCAAGGAGGGGGGGTTGAACGCCTCAAAAATTTATCTAACGCAAATTTACGCATATGAGCACTTACGCATGCTTTAAAGTGAGAGATATTAAATTGAGTTGGAAACATAGATGATGGAAGAGAATTCCACCAAACAGAGGTGGCAGCTGGAAAGAAAGAAGCACCGCAGCGAACTAGTCTGAATTTCACAGAACAGAGAAACTCGCGAGCAGATACAGCAACCCCTTGTGCTACGAGGGCGTCGTAAAGGTCGTGAGTACCGAGGGGAAAGTTCCCTCGAGCACTTGCCCTACAGTACCTATAAGAAAAGGGATAAAAGCACCACATACGCGCCCCGCAAAATATTAGAGCGTCAAGTGAACTAGAAAGTACAGGACAGTTTATAAGTTCTTTTGGCTTTTTGACTCGACCCTCAAAAGTCCAGGGTGAAACTAGAGCCCTCCCAGATATGAGAGCAGTACTCCAATACAAGCGGTGGATGAGGCCTGTGTATAGCTGGAGTAACTGAGAAGAGGAAAAAAAAGTCTCGCAGTCTAAACAGAACTCCCAGTTTGTTTGACGGCCGCCCTAGCAACGCGTTGTGATTTGAGGTTTTCAAATTTTTTTGTTTATTAAGGCCAAGGGATGTTATATTGTCAACAGGAGAGACGAGAGAACGCGCCCCAAGAGAATAGCCACTGAGAGTTCCTTTTATAAGGACTTCACGAGAACATAGATTTTTAAAGACATTAAATTTCACAAGGTTGAGACGACCCCAATCGGAAATCTATCCAGAAAAGCGAGAATAGAATCCGAAAGATTAAGACGAAAGGCAATTCTTAAAAGTAAAAGAAGAGCAGAATTGAAATGATTTTTGAAGAATGAAGTGTCGAGTCATCGGCATATGAGTGGATCATAGAGTTAGATGTGCAGGTGAGAAAGATCATTAATGAAAAGCAGAAATAAAGTAGGAGCATAAAACAGGAACGCCTGAGGAACACCCACTAATTGACGAGAAAAAGAAGAAGTCGCCCGATCAACAACAAGCCGACATTGACATTTTGAAGAAGCGTAGACATAAGTAGCAAGAGGAAGAGAAAACCCAAAGGAGGGAGCTTGAGAGAACTGTGACGGCGTGCCATACCCGGTCAAAATGCTTTGGATATGTCAATCGCCACCACAACAAGTCTTCCCTCTAGTTCCTAAGGGCGGAAAACCAATAAATCTGTTATATAGGAAAGTATATCCCCAGTAGATCTCGAGCGCCGAAATCCGTACTGGCAATCGGGGGAAGGAATGAGATTCCGGATGATCTTAGAAATGAGGTTGAGAAGAGTTGCAAAGATCTTAGAAAGAATACAAGTTAAGAGCTATAGGGTGTGATAGTTAGAAGATCAGGCAGCATCCTTTCGGAATAAGTGTGGGACATATGCGCACTTCCTCCAACACTAAGGGAAAAGTGCTGGTATTGAGGCATAGGAGAATATAGTTGAACGCAGGCGGGGGCAGCACGGAAGCACACTTCCTCAAAACTCGGAGAGGGAAGATATATCCGGGCCACCGCCTTCCTAACGTTCATTAGATTTCAGGAGCCCATGCACCCGGTCAAATGAAAATTACAGGTAAAAGCATAGGACACCATGAGAGGAGAAGGAGAAGGAAGAGGAAATGCCAGAATCGTCCAGGGGTTGTGTTAGAGGAAAATAGGAGGCCAAAGAGAATGGCCTTTTCAGTTGGTTTTAGAATTAGCAACAGAAATCATCAGAGCGAATAAGAGTGGAAAGGAAGATTTACAGAAGTTGTTAGAGATTGTTTTGGCAAGAGGCCAGACGATATTTGTCAGTAGAGAACCAAGAAGGTCAGCGCACTTCGTTTAATGAAAGTCCGCTTTGCTCGTAGGAAGAGTATCCTGCAACGCATTCTAGCTGAATTGAAAATTGCAAGAAGTGATAGGAGACGAGATATTTTTCCACTCCTGATACGGCACTGTCTCTGCCTGAATGCCAGAGAAACAAAGCACGCATCGAAACCATGGATTTTTAGGAGAAAAAGTTTAGTCCAAAAGGAATGAACCTGCTTATCCCTATCTACTAATATCAGTTCTCTCCTTTATCTTCTATTATATCTTAAAGCGTCTCTCAGAGGTCAAAGCAGTCACTCTAATTTATATATCTATATCTATACTCTAACTCTCTCCAATCGGCCTGATCAAAAATCCATATATATATTAATATTATATCTCTATTAGGCATATATATATAGAGAAATATTAAAAATTAAGAGAGTATTATAAGGTTGTGGTCTATATATCTCTATCATCTAATATTGTATATATAGAGAGAAGGACTATGGTGGAAACATAGGGTCAAGTGTGTTGAAGAATCGGTGGGACGACCGGAATGTGTGTAGGTCCTTAATCAGTTGCTCCAGATCGTTGAGAATGCTAGATGATTCGGCCTCCTCCCCACTTAAATCATATGGGAGGAACCCAACAATTCAGTGATGTGGTACATGAAATCCCCTAAATAGAGACCTCAGAGTATTTGGATGAGAAGATATAAACAGTCTCGTGAGAAGTAAAAAGGCAAGAAAATTTGATCTGTTAGGAGAACAGTAGCAGAACATAAGATTATTGTAGTATAAGGAAGAAAATTTTTAGCCATAGAACATCGAAGTTAGGAGATTTGAGATTCTCGAGACGTGTTATAGAGTGTTGATATTTACCATAGGCACTATACTCACCCTTCAGACAAAATTATAAAAATAAGTTATTAGTTGTATATATTAAACGAGTTGAAGGATGAAGTCTTAGCCATCTGGGTCTCAGACAAGGAGGAATAAAATTAGGTTTAGAGTTAGAGAGGTGATATTCCATGGATGCAGAGTTAGAGTTCAAGCCATTGATGTTGGTAAAGTCAAACGAAAGCCACGCGTGTGCAAATCTGCTATCATACGCGCACACAATTACACAATCACACACACACAAAAAAAAAAACAAAAAAAAAAAAACAGACAAACAAATAGACAAAAACCAAAGGAAAATGACGAAAAATTATTCGTACGCTTAAACCTAAATTTTAGAAGCCTGGGAATTTTAAACGGTTATAAAACACTATTACAAGCAAATATCTAAAATATTGAATAATCCAGAAAGTTTAAAAACACTTGCGCACTCACACCACACGCTCTCGCGAAATTGCGTACAAAAAAAAACAAAAACAAAAACAAAATACTATTGACAACTAAAAAAGTAGAAGATAAATCTGTATAAATTAAAAAATGGCTGTCCAAATAGGTAAATGTTACGCTAAGACCCAAGTTGGAGAAACGCTGAATAAATTTCATTCTATGATGGTAAAATGCGAGAAAAAAAAAAAACATAAACCTATATAGCTATTCTATATCGAACTAGATTTATTAATTATTGAATCTAAAGTTCTCATAATTTTTCACCCCAAAAATAAGAAGTATCGGCCATATTAAACGATACGATACCGATACCCCCAAAATGGCCGATACTATCATACCGATACCGATACTATCGGTACATCCCATTTTGTACTTATTATTTTTAAATTTTTGGTTTTTTTTTTTTCATATTTATATAAAGCGCCCGATAGCTGAGTGTTAGAGCACTCGCCAAACCAAGTGAGGGTCCCAGTTCGCAACTGGTCGGGTAGGAGAATGTGAGCGCTATTCGCTCCTTGGGCTTGGCTCCGTCCCGCTCGGACGTTAAATGAGAACCTCCTCATTGTTAGGCTCTGCCCGTGAGTGACGTTGTTATCTCTTTAAATAATATATATATATATAAATATATATATATATAATATAGATGATATTATATTATATATTAATATAGATAATATATTATATATAATATATTATATATAATATATATATATATATAAATATATATATAATATATACTATTATATATATATATATATATATATATATATATATATATATATATATATATATATTATATATATATAATATATATACCTATATATATATATATATATATATATATATATATATATTATATATATATTATATAAATATAATATATATATATATATATATATATATATATATATATAATATATATATATATAATAATAGTTATATATAGGGCGACAGGGCTAGCAATCTAGTCTTCACTTTTTCTGCTTGTAAAACGGAGCAGCATTGCGAATTTTTTGCGCCATTAAAAACACGATCTTCTGAAAGCTCAGGGGAACGAGTTTTTCAGGCTTAGTCGAGATGTGCTAGTCGTCTTGCCACTGAAAAGTGTGGAAACCCTACCTTGAAAGTTATAGACTCATGGACTAGCATCGGAAAACATTGCGCCGAGAAATAGTTTTCTAGAGTGATCTAGGATCAAGAGTTTCGGGGTCTAAAGAAAAAGAGCTGGTCCAACTGACAGGGCGAAAGCCCTACCTGGAAGATGGTAAGTATATATATATAATATATATATATATAATTTTCCTTTCTTTCATATATATAGGGTATATATATATATATAATATATATATATATATAGTATATGTAAATATTTATATTATATATATATATATATATATATTATATATATATATATATATATATATATATATATATATATATATATATATATATATATATATATATTTTTATTTATTTTATTTTATTATATATATATATAAGCATAAATTATATATTTTAATATCTAAATTATATATATATATATATATATATATATATATATATATATATATACCGGTAATATTATATATATATATATATATATATATATATATATATAATATACTATATATATATATATATACTAATATATATATTATATATATATATAATATTATATATTATATATAGTAAATAATACTAAATATTATTATGTCCTATATATATAATATAGATAATATATATATTAATACATATATATATTTTTCCAATGCCTTTTATATTGCGTTTGTTTCAAATTACGTGACAAAATTTGAGGAGAAAGAATTGAATTTTCGATGAAAATAGTAAATATGTTTAATGTGTAATTGTGCAAACATTAGATTTGACTTTTTCCCATTATTCGAGAGCTGAAACAAGTTTATACGTTGCTGCGTTGTTTCTGTTAGATATTAGTTAATCCATTTTTATAGCCTTTCAGAATGTAAGGTTCCTTTCTTTTAGCATTTTTAAAAGCAATTTGTATTTTAACATCATCCTGTTATTTTAAATGTTTTTGTTCATAGTTAGGGTTTTTGGAAACAGAACATTAGTATGGTATATTTGCTCTTTGGTTAGTCAATCACCAGATGGTAAAGACTCATCTGGGATTCTCATTTTAGTTTCAATGAAACCAATAAAAATCCTCAGAATCTTTCACTTCTTATTAAATAGCAAAATTCTAATCCCTGGGTTAATAGACCTACTTCAGAAATGTAACAGTGACTTAATGTATAAATGAAAAGCTTAGCACATCTATATATATATATATATATATATATATATATATAATTATATATATTATATATATATATATATATATGAGTTATATAATAAATATATATATATATAATATTATATATATATGATATATATATATAATATATATATATATATATATGTTAGTTTTTTATTAGGTAAAGACGAGTTAATGCTTACTTATATTATTAAAATGTAATGAAAAGTCCAATAATATTAAGGTAGGCACAGGGTTGAAGATACTGTATACCTTAAACACCTGACTCCAACTCATCCTTTCTTGCGTATCTGGCACCGAAACCTTAATCTTCAAGTAGTATAGGTTAACTCTATGACATTGTAGTACAATCATTCTTAAGCTATTATAAATTATCGTTGTTGTTGGAAACGTTCCCTTTATTCATATCTTTTTAGGAATAAGTTTTTAAAAATCTTGTATAAGTTTTCGAACTAGGCCATTTTATGCATTTAGACACATCGGAGTGAGTCTTCACCTACATATCCCGTCCTGTGTATAAGTAGAACCTACTCCAGTGAGAAATATGAAACAGGAGCCTATTATATGCTATAATATTAAGAAGTATCTGAGGCACAGTCTAGTTCGGAGTCCGGGTGGTAATATAGCACCAATCTTACGTGATCTATACCTTGAATTTACCACCTTAATAGTGATCAACCTAATAATAATATAAATTCTCCTATTTAGACCAATATAATAGCCATTTATGCATTTAGACCTTCATATTTCTGTATGAAAATATTTATGGCCAATAACATTTATTAAATAACCATAAAATGAAAGTGTATATTAATATATTAAAATGATAAAATATAAAAAGATAAAATAGAAAATAATCGACTCCCTACAATAAGTTAGTAAAATAACCTATATTATAATTATGACTATTATGATTTAAAAAATAACACATAAAACCCATATAATATAAGATTTATAAATAAGGATAACAGACGAAGTTTAGAGATTTGCTTAAGTGAATTTATTTAAAAATAATGATAATGTACACAAGGTCCATAGATTAATAATTTAAAGCTCAGGCACATAGGTTGAAAGATGTAACATGTATACACTTAAAACACCTGCACTCCAAGCACATCACATGTCCATAGCGTAATCATGCACGTAAACCTTAAAGTTCTCTTCAAGATACGTTATAAGCTTCTATACATTGAATATAGTAGCAATCATTTTATAGTATTATATTAAAATCTATCGTTGTTTGTTTGGAAACGTTCCCTTTTTATTCATATCTTTTTAGAATAAGTTTTTAAAAACTTTATATTCAATAGCGCATTTAATGCATATTAGACCTTCATATTCTGATATGAAAATAAATTTATGGCCCAAAATTTTTAATAACCACTCAGAAAAATGCATTTTCATGTGCTTATATGCCATTAGTTTGATGTTGAAGTAAAAAAACTTGTTTGCTGTTGGACCCAAAAATCATTTTAAAATTTTACTCAAAAAAATATTTTATTTTTTTGTTGACTTTTGATATCGTTGGGAAATGTTTATATGAAGGATTTTTTGCAATCTTTTTTTTTTTTTTTTTTTTTTTTTTTTGCATATTTTTTCAACCTAGTAAGACTAATTTTTGCTTCGGATAATTTTTCACTATCATTGCCTATACACTATACAGTGGTATACTTATTCCACCTACTCTTTGTTTTTTGTTTTTTTGTTTTTTAATCAAAAAGCATTATAGTTAATTTTACCACTTTGAGAAGTAGATTTTCTTTTTTCTTTTTTTTTATTTAAAAAAATTAGAACAAATTCAAAATTTTGTAATTAGAAAGTTTTTTTTTGTTTTAAATTAAAAAGAAATTTTTTTTTTTGCCATTAATCTGTCAAATGGAATTTAATTTTGTACTAAGGTTGGAATCAGAGTAATAGTCAGAGTTGGTGCATTTCCACCGACTCCGACTCCAATAACACTAAAAATGCTTCCTCCAAGAACTCTACAGGCATTTGTAAGCCCTGTCTGATGGAAATCTGCAACTTCATTCAGAGTAAAACAATCATAACGAAGCATTGGAGTATTAATAAAAGCAAGCAAAATATTTATAGAATTTATTGACTTCTTACGTATTCGGTTTCAAGATTAAAGCATATCCAAAATATATAAACAAATTACTAAATAAAGAAATAATAGAGTAAAAAAGAATATAAAAAAATATAATTTGTAGCAAAGTTGTTCTTCTCGTCGTAACATTCTTGACAGCATATGCGAGTAACGTGATTAATTAAGTTTATAAATTAAAGAATATCGTTTAATATTGTGATGAAATTTCTCTCATTTTAATACTTCATTTTTCCTTTAAATGCTTTCAGATAATACAGTTTTATTTGAAAATTTTTCTTTACATAATCTGTCCTGTGTTTCTGAGGGCACGTCTTCCCCCTAATCCACTTTTTATCCCTTTTATTTAATCCCTTAATACCCTACAAGCGCCAAGATGTAAAAAATAGCATTTACTTAATTATTTTACCTTCTATTTTGGTCATACGTTTGGGGAAGCTGTAATCATTTTTACATTTTTTTTTATCCTTTCACTGGTTTCCTCCTTTTACTTTAAGGTCTCTATGAGAATTCTTTTCTTCTCCAGAACATTTACTTGGGTCTTTTTAAATCGCTCTTCGATTTCTTTTAAAAGAATTGCTTCCTTAACTGCCATACTTTTCTTTTTTCAACTTTCGATCCTGCCCCTCTCTCTTCAACCACCATTCTCAAGGTATTAATTTACTAACGAACTCTTTATTTGCAGCATGTATTACTATTACTACCACCACTTATTATTATTATTATTATTATTATTATTATTATTATTATTATTTATTATTTATTATTATTATTTATTATTTATTATTTATTATTTATTATTTATTATTTATTATTTATTATTTATTATTTATTATTTATTATTTATTATTTATTATTTATTATTATTTATTTATATTATTTATTATTATTATTATTAATATTATTATTATTATTATTATTATTATTATTATTATTATTATTATATATTATTATTATTATTATTATTATTTTTATTATTATTATTATTATTTATTATTTATTACAGTTCTTTGGCGTAATTTGAAAATAATTAAAACCTTGAAATGTTTAAACTTTAAAGTTTTGTTAAATCCCAATATTACGAACAAAGCTCCCTTGTTTGTGTCGTAAGGTAAATCTGTCAATATTGGAGCAACCAATTTTTCGCAATATCGCGCTATTTTTTCGATCATTTTTTATTTGCTTTAGATTGACAAAGATATTGCTTCGCTTTTATATAATTAATAGATCGATGAAGTAGTACTTATGTTTTTCATTCATTAATTTAATCAGTTTAATCGCCTATGAAATTTTTATGTACATATTTTATGTCTTTTATGGGGGTTCCAATACATTTGCTAAAGCTGTGTATAATCATTTAAGAGCTATAATATTATTAAGCATATATAAATTTATTCCAACTTTGGGGATAAAATTATTTTCATTGAGCATTTTGGTCTCTCATAAAAATAATCTAATAATGTATGTTCTCGTAAAATCTTTAGCACGCTTTCTTAATTAAATAGAAAATAAAAAATTTAAATATGAATCCGAATTGAGGTCGTTGTACTTGATGTTAATTAAACCTAAATAAAAATTATTGTTTATGAGGGTAAAGGCTGCTCCACACATGGGGAGTTTGTCAAACCCTTGAATCTTTACGTTTTGC
>JABUQX010070148.1:0-17500 GCA_015478945.1 Trachelipus rathkii | reverse complement strand
AGGATTCTCGAGTCTGTTATAGATTTGAATTTATTTGATAATTTTGTTAGATTTTTGTATTATATTTATATATATTTTTATATATATATATATTATATATATATATATATATATATATATATATATATATATATATATATATATATTATATATATAATATATATATATATATATATATAATTATTATATATATATAATATTGATAATAGTAATATTAATAAATATCGTATAATATATAATATATATATATAGTAATATAATTATATATATTATAGTATATTATATATATATATATAATATATTAGTATATTTATATATATAATATAGAGTGTATGCGCACGTATATATAACGTGAGCTTAATTAATCGATGGGCGTAATACATAGGGTAAAGGCCTAGGCGGATGTATGGTATGCTCTATAACTCTATATACGAGTACTCTTTTTAGTCTTTTTTAATAAAATAAATGTTAAATGGGTAAATTTCAGTTATAAACTCAATTTTATTAGAGAATTACAGTATAGTGAATAAAGTGTGAAGAAAGAGAAAACTGATTATATAATTCAAGAAATGAATATTATAGTGAAAAGAAGTGTTGACTAAAGTTATATATTTACATCAATAATTATAACACAAATGTATTCATTTGGAGATTTTTTCCTTTCCTACTTTACTATAATTCATAAGAGTGTAATCATTGGTGTTAATATCTGTGTTGAGCGCTCACTAGATCTTCATTTCATAATATAAATATCATAGGAATTAAAGCAAGCGTCATACCTTGCCTGATTGAGCCGAAAAAATTAATGCTTAAAATTTCCGATCCTAATACTCTCGATCATCTCAGTGAAATCGTACGATATTAATATTGAAAAAAAGATTTTTTGTTAATCATACTCATGCTCATTTTCTACTCAATTTCTACTCTTCTCTCTCTCAAATCTGCTCTCTCTCTTACTTTTCTCGGGTTCATCGCGAAGCTTCTTCACTCCTCACTCTCGCCTTCTACCCTATGATATACGTCCCTCTTCGATTATATAACTCGTATTATATTGATCTTCTTTTCTCTCTCTCTCTCTCTCTCATTATACTCTCCTATTATCACTAACTCTCTATACTACCTCTATTCTAGCTAGCTCTCTAGCATATCTCACTCTAGTAGACCTATTATCTATCTTATCTATCTATCTATCTATCTATCTATTCTATCCATATCCTATTTTTTTTATTATCTATTTCCTTTTATTTCCTTTTGCCTAATCCCTTTATTTATCTTTAATCTAACTATCTAATCTATCAATGTACGATATTTTTTCACTTATGTTGATGGACAGAAGTGAACATAAATTGTTTACCATTATATTTGCTGAGTTTAAGATTTTGAATAAGAGTGACAGTGAATAGTGTTGTGGCTTTATTGAATTTAAATAATATGTAACTTTTTTATTAATTAGTGTTGTTATTTTAATATATATGTATATAATTATAAATAATTATTTTAAAAATTCTGGTAGGCCTATGTCAGGCTTTGAGTCAATCTTATGCATAAATAACTATCATAATAAACATAGCACTTATTTCAAAATGGACGTTGAAAAATTAAAATTTTTCCGCTTCAAATAATTTAAGACGTATTATGCATTTAAAGAGTTTTCGTTTATTTTATTAATATTTATTATTTATTTATATATATATATAGTTTATTTATTATATATTATTATATATATAATATATATTTAGTATATATTATATAATTTATATTATTTTATATTTTATATATATTAATATTTAATTTATTATATATTATATTTATACTGCTACCCAAGTGTTATTCTTCAAGGTCGCACTGATATTAATTATATTATTATATTAATATATATTATAATTTAATCATTATATATTTATTATATATTATATTATTTTAATATGTTATTATATTATAATATATATTTAATATATTTCTATATAATTTAATTATATATATTGTCTTATGTATTCAAGATATTCATATTATACCTTATTTAATATGCTTGTTTGTGTAGTGTGTTAGAAATGCCCCTACTCACTTATAAGACGTAGGAATAATCAAGAGAGGTCAAATTTTTTGTTACTTTGACTCTTTAAGGAAGGAGGTATAATTCTTTCGAAATAAGACTTTCAAAAAGTACGAACCTTAGTCTTCCCACAATCTCCACACACTTTAGTGAATTTGAAAAAGTGTATTTGATCTATTTAACCATTGTTTCACTTATTTAGTTTTCTTATGATCCAATACAATAGAACGCGAGAGGATTATTCTTATAGTTTTTACATAGCGTAAATTGCCCAATCCTATTTTTTTTTTATAAGAAAAAATGAATATAATAAGGCAAAAATAAATAGAGATATTATTTCCTATAATAACAATAGCGGCCTTTGAAACATGATATGATAATAAAATATTTAATATGACAATAATATGACGCAACGGCAAAATATTAATAGAGTGTATATATAATAATTTTAATTTAATAATACACTAATAACCATGGTATTATAATAAATTAATTTATTACTCGTAATAATTTACATATTTAATATGAATAATAATAGTAGAAACTTGTAAATATGATAATGTTAAATTATTATTGATGTGTGAATATAGTTTTATTATTATTTAATAATATATTTATTATGTGATTATTATTACTCTTTATTTATTATTATACTTTACGTTTATTTTTGTACTGTTTATATGATGTCAGATATAATACCTTCTAGTAAATAATTGTTTAGAAAAGTTGCCCATATTCAATATTTTTGCATTATCTAAACTTCAGTCTGTATGTTAATCCACTCTCATTATCTGGATCTTCATATATTATTTGAATCTTCGCGTTCTTCTGTCTGTTCTGTGCTGTTTTCTATTTGCTAGTGTTAAATATTTCTGGCATTAGGAGGCCGACTTTGACTAATACCATTGCCCACCTGTTAAACTATATTTATTCACACCGGTTAGATTGTTATACACTGTTTCTTGGTAAATTTGCTCAGGGTTACATATAACTTTATCTTATCATCAGGACGATCTCTCGAGATCATCTCTATAAGTTTAGACACTCTTTTTCTCATCAGCATCTCGTTTATATATACATATTATAATTATATTTTATTACCATATAGTGAAATACATTTATTATTCTCATTCTATAGCACTTATTATACACAAATTAACATTATATTACTATACTAGGTAGTATATTCTGATCAATATATATTCCATTATATTATTATTATTATTGTCACTACTACTATTACTATTATACTAGGGTGTTTTATTTCACTTTAATAATAAAATTATTTAATATTTTATTTTAGATAATATATAAGATAGGTACGTAATATATTCATAATTAGGGTATTAGTATTATATATATATTAATATTATATATCTTATATAATATAATTTACATTTGGTACGGCCAACAATATATGAATTGTTAGTTCCATACGGTGATTAACGAATATACATCTATTAGATTCACTACAATATACAACTTCATTTTGTTTAAAATTATGCCTTATGAATGTGACTCTTTCGATTTTGCAACACTCTTTATTAGATGATTAGTATTAGTGATGAGAAACAATTGCGCATTCTTCTAAGAAAAGGTTCATACAATCAGAAAATAAACCTAATAACAAAGAAATATATTGCATTTTTTGTGTTTAGAATTAATTGTTGATACTAGAGATGTTTTGACATTCGCATTCGAGATTATTAAAATATATTAATGGAATAATATAGTTTTTGAATAACTGAAAACAAATGTTTTCCCTGCTTCAATTGAATACTCTAGAAGTATCAGAGGTCTGTTGTTCCAATGCCACTATATTGTTGTTGTTGCTTTGACACAATGGTCGTATGCCGAGAAAAACTATTTTCGCATGGGAGGCAAAGCTTATCTTCAGAGTATATAATACTATATTATAGTATTTTATTAATATTTAATATATATATATAAATATAATAATATATATATTTTTATTATGAGTTGATTAATATTTATATATATATATTTATGTATAAATATATATATAATAGTTATATATTATATATTATATTATATTATTATTCACAAAAATAATCAATGATTCCTTAGAATACCCAAAGGAGTGTCAAAGTGCCCCTCCTTCCCTATGCGGACGCTCCATTGGTTGCCTTCTGACATTTGGTAGGTTGTTGGTAATTAGGTAGTCTTCCAGAATAAGAGCACTGTAGGTAGTCATTTGCATTCTGAATAAGATTGCTTGGGTGATGTTGATAGATAGGTCCTAAATAAACATGCAAAGATAACAACAGATTGAACATATCTATGTGGTACATCATATTGTAAAGATTTGAAGGTCAATGGCTGACACTCATAGGAAATGAGGAAAATAAATTAAGAAAAATGTTCCAGACTTGCCAGTATAAAACATGAAAGAATGATTATTGAATTTAAATCTGGGACCGGAGAATTGGACAAAGATAGAAGACACTCTAGTAAAATGAGTAGTTACACGAGCTTTTCTCGATCGAAGGGGAAGGTATGTGATTAGATTTTAAAAGATGGTACTAGCTGTCTGTTGTAATTGTGATAGGATGTGAGTAAGGATAGGGATGCTCAGGTTGATATCTAGAGAGGAAGAATAGAGTTAGTATTCGCTGGAGAGTGGAAGATTAGTTTGAGATGAAATATCTTGAACTTCATCCTTGTTCCAAGAAGATGTGTATATGTGAAACTAACTTTCCCAGATATAGTGGATATGAAACGACCACTAGTACTTTTAAGAGCAATGCACTACTGGTGCGGCTAGTAGTTGTGAAAATGTCTCAGAGCATCTAACTCCCTCGGGTGGAGTAAATATCAAAAGCAGACAAAATATAGGAGATTTGTTTAAAATTAGAATTATTGTATCGAGATGGATAGTAAACAATTTATAAGCAAAAAAAAATATTCAATGAAATTTTTATAAGAATTTAATAATATATTTAATATTCTTTTTTGATTAATATTGTTATCATTATCAATAGTTTTAGAACATGATGAAATAATGGCAATTTAATTCCTATAATTTGTGTCAGCTACGCAAGAGAGAGCAGAGAAAAGTGAAGTAATAATAAAAAATTAAAAATATCTCGGGAAGGACTCATACTTACCAGAAAACCAATTACATATTTGGAATCCGGATATAAAAAAGGCCTATTCAAAATGTGTAAAAAAAAAAAATTAGTCTCATCGACGGGGGATAGAGGGGGGACGTTTCCATACCCTATAGGGGAGGGGCGGAGAACCCCCGCGACACACAAATACTCATAATGAGCGGGGGTCGGAGACCATCCCGGAGAGCATGTGGGTATGTGTGTGGTTATGTAGGAGTGAGTTTGTTTAAAAATAGAAGGATGTAAAATGCAGTAAGAGAAACTGAAATACACTCCATATTCTGTGATAAATGATGAAGTGACAGATGGTAGGGGTCTCTTTGCTGAACAAGCTAAGGAGACCGTCAGGGGATAGAATAAAACTTTGAGTATAACCGATATTAATTATATTCGAATTAAAGTTATTAATGGTGGTACGTTACTACACAGCACTGCTGCTTATAGGGTGGCACGAAAACATGAACTAAAGTAATAAATGTAACGGGATAGGAAGGATAACCGAAAGACATGTCATTATGAGGTCTAGAAGATGCGAAACTTTTATCGCTCGTGTTGGATACGTTCGCCCTCAGTATCAATCGAGTGTCTACAGAAAAAGCTTATTAGATATATTAGTAAGCACTCCAACGGGGTCCGAAGATTTATTGGACGCTTCAAGCTCGTAGCAAAACCAGCATACTCTCCCCCCCACTCCCAGTATATAATTGAACTATAAATATTCGTTGAGTAAAATTATATACATATGGTTGCCTATGTCGTCCCCAGCACTCAAATTCTTGAACATATTAGTGGTATTTCTCATTGTTGCATAAGAGTACGGATAAACTAGAATAAAAACATATATCCATTTAGTATCATATTTGTATAAACCCAAGATATGTAGATAGGATTTTGAAAATGACAAAAGATATCATGTTGTCTTTAACTCAAATATAATTTTAATTTGTACGGCTTCACTATACCTTATCTCATATTATTAGATAATTATAAGTCTCATATTGATTGGTTTATATTTCTAAGTGTTTGTAGAAATGATTTCACATTATGATCGGATGAATAAAGAATATTTATTTATTTAGGTTATGGAGTTTGTATAGCAATATGTTACCATAAAACATATAAGTTAATTTTCTATAAAATTTTGTAAAATCCAAAACTAAGAATATCAATCAGTACGTAAGAATAAAATACATAATACTAATTAAGTACGTAGTCTAGTACTGTCTAGTTATAGAAGTCACTACAGTTTTTGTGTGTTTTTGATTATTGGTATCCAAATGATACGGCTTAAAATAATTATGCATAAATATTAATATCCTAAGTATTTATGTGTAGAGGGGTGGGGTAAATGGGGTTTTGATTGCAGTGTTCCGAAACTAAATATAATTGGAAGAATCGTTCCCTTTTATTAAATGATTGAAGGTAAATGAGGACGAGAAAAAGAGCAATAAGATAGATACCCTTGTTTAAAGTATTCCTTATACGAAAGCATTCTAATTACTTGTTACGATCTGGGAAAAATTATAAATAGTATTTTGAGATTTTTCTAATAAAATCTTATCTTTACTGGTTTTCCGGAATTTTAGATTATTCAAAAACTATCACTACGTTTAGGGAACGATAGGTTTTAGTATGTGTTTAATTCCTATCTTATTTTAATTAAGCACAGGTTTAAATAGTTGAGTGTACACATATATTTATCTAATGAAGATAAGAATGAGAAAAATAACATTAAATAGTGACATTAAATTAATATATATTTTTATTTTTTTCCCGCTATTATATAATTTAGATTATGACTTATTTTAAGTGCACATATATATTAGGTAAAGAATAGAAGATAGAAACATTTAATTGATTATTATAATATATAATAAGAGCTAATATATAGGAAAACAATTTATAGGAGTTAAATATTTTTATAACATTGTATTCATTTTATTCATATATTAAAACCTATTTTCATAATTAAATCTATATATTATATTAATATATTTAGTATTAAATAGTATTATATTAATAATTTTATATCCGAGTCTAGGTTTTAAATTTAATATTAATATTAATATAATTATAATATATATATATTATAAAGGTGAAATATGGTTTTAAAATAGTTTAATTTCCAAATTCTTTTTAAATTATAATATATATACAAATATTCCCTAATTAATATTATATTTATATATTAAATATAATAATATTAATTATATATATAGTATATATATTTAATTTATAGTATATATTATTATAATAATTAATTTAATATTAATATATATATTATTCAATATATATATAATTAAATATATAATATATATATATATTACTATAGGGCTAAAAAGAATATTGTTTAAATTCTAGGACCAATAAATAAATAAATATTGATAAATCATGGTTTTTTGGGTTTTTATGGTATTTATATTTATGAGTTTATTATTTACATAAGTTATTGAAGTGTAAAACTATATTTTAATATCTTCCATTATATGTCTGATTTCTCACCATTATGGTAGGTTTTGTATATTATTCTAAAATTAATTTAATATATAATATAGGTTATAAAGTAATCTCCTGTTAACTAAAATTAATATTATATTATTTTTGGTAAACGATCATTAGTCCATATAATAACTATAATAAATATCCAAGCGAGTATAAATTGAATTATATAACCAATGCCATCATAACTGAAAATATATGTAGGCTGCACTGTTGTGTTATAAAAATATTTAAATATCAAAAATTTTGTTGTTTTCTTTTTATATGTTAGCTCCTATTTTATGTTTAATTCATGCAATTAAGTTGTTTCATTGACACAAAGTTTGCAATATATAATTTCTGAATAAGTAATAATAAAAAATTAAAATATTAACAATTTGATAGTAAATTAAATTGTATAGTTTTCCCTCTATAACGAGTTCTGAAATTTGTAGTACTTTCATCTCAATTATCTCTGTGGTTAAATCTCTAGGTAATATTGCACACTTAATAACACTATATGATTCAAGTATATAATCATAACATAATTAGTATTACCTAACTAACATAATATTATTACATAATAATCACATGGTACAGTGCATTTTCTATAATTAGGAGTAAGTATTTTGTGTTATATCATACTATTATAATAGTTATAGCATTTATGTAATCTTTTGGATGTATATATATAATTTATAATCTATAATCTATAGGGAAAGTTAAATTTACAATATATTTAAGTCATTAAAAGCGTTAGTAAATTAAGTAGTGTATACTATGATTTGTATTACTACAAGGTAGTCCATTGATGCATAACTACTAGCTAATAAACTAAGTTACTATTTATATACACATAACCAAATAATTAAGTAGAGCAATGATGTAGACTAGAAATGGACGCAATCACAAAGTTTATACCTGATGAAAAGTCCCTATATAGGAGGACTTTTTGCAAATAATAATACTCAGAGTCAAGGTCATAATTCTCTAGTTCACTCTCCTTAGCAGAGGAGATGAGCTAAAAGTTATTTTAATGCAATATATATATAGTAATATAATAACTTTATATGTGTGCAGTAGAATATAATACCTACTTAAATATTTACATTATCACAAACACTTTCTAATAGTTCCTTCATCTTTCTACTACTAAAGATAATATTTAAAGATTAATATTAAATAAAATTGTAGGGAATTTTAATTAAATTATAATTTACCTTTTCATTTTTAAAAGGAGGCGATAATTTTACTACTTATTTTTATATAAAATATTAATGGACTAAATAATTTAGTTGAACCGTGATTAATTGCTTTAAATTAAATAGAGTTGATTAAATATACACTCACTTTAAAAAAAATCTAAGTAATTTATCTTAACATGTAATACTAAAATTATATAGATAATATTATATATAATATTATGAATAAGCATAATAACTATATCATGATGCCTATTTGTGAAAGTGGATATAAGAAATAAAAGTTTGTAGAATGTCAAGAAGTATCAGTAGTGAGAGGTTTAGAAGATAGAGTAATAAATTAAAATAGAGTCTCTTGTGATTCAAAATATTGAGTCAGTTATGTTGATTTTTTTGGAAAATTTGAATTTATACTGCAAGTTTTCACACGGTAGTAATGAAACTTACCGAATAATGATAGAATGTCGATATGTTGTGTATCTACATATAAATTCTCTATTGAGAAGATAATAATTCTTTACACAACATAAGTTTTTGCGTACATAAAAACTTTCTTGAGAGCAAACGCACAGAGAGTACTCATTCACTGTTTTTTTTGAGCTATCTAATAGCACGTGCAATTCCTATCTTGCTCTCGTGAGTGAGAGAAGAAAGGAGAGCAAAATACAAGCGGTGAAATAATAAAAATATAGCAAAAACTTATTTCTCGTATATTTATATTCACTTCCCCTTCAGTACATAATTTAACATTTGGTTTCAGAGTCAATCAAAAAGTGAATTCAAGATAAATATATTTGTGAATCATTACTTATATAGTGAGAGTGGACTGACATCAATAATTATGTATTATCCTACAAATCTCCAGTTATTCATCAATACTTCATCAAGTATTACCCGAATTCATCATAGAATTTATATAATCACTCATTATCTCATGTGCATTCATACTTCCAAAACTTAAACCAAAAAAGGAGAGTTTGTTATGATTTTAATACTATATATTTGATTCAAAAGAGTTAGTGGTATTAGGAAACATAATCAATTGTGAGATCTACATCACTACAAATATCTCCACACTCATTCTGTTCTTTTAGTGGCCTATTAATACTAGAAATATATCAAGTGCTAAAATGTATTTTAAATATTAAAAATGCTATACATGGCTCTACTACTAGTAAATATTAATTAGATAGGTTATGGATCTAGTTATAGTGAATATTTATACCAACTTATTTTAAAAAATCTCAAATTGTGACGATTTAAATATTATATGTGAGTATATAGTGCGTATAAGTTTGCCATTCGAGAGTATGACTAAGTCCGTGCTAGTAGTCTTGGTCTATATATAGTGTTAAGAAGGCGCCTGCGTGTACGTGTGATCACCACGTTGAGCGAGAGAACATCTTACGTTAGCAGTTTGACTCTCTATTATTATTATATTAATATTAATTATATATATATTATATATATATATATATTAATATATTATAATATTATATATATAATTAATATATATATATATAATATATATATATATATATATATTAATAATATAATATATATATATATATATATATTAATTATATATAATATATTATTAATATATATTATATTATATTATATATAGTAATAATATATTTAATATATATATATAGTTATAAACTATAAAAAGCGCTGAATAGGTAGATACTATTGGAATTTATTAGTAGTGTGCCTGCTGGAACCCAGAGCAAGAATTAGTTCTCGTGAAATCACAAAAAAAAATTCCGGCCGGAACCGGAATTTATAATAAACTTTCCTTTAACTATAAAAGAAATGTAATAAAATAATTCTATATAAATTTCAATTATAATATCTATCTATATTTTATATTAATTTTAAATAGTTTGCACACTATATGTGAGTTAATAATACATAATATTGTATATACTCATATTATGATATTATTATATTATATGGGTAAAAAAATCGTGTCAAGTCTTTAATACAATAATTAATATGTTATATTATTCATTAAACAATATGTAATACTTAAATAGTAATAGAACACGTATCCGAGTGGTCACTTATCAATACAAGCTCCGTAGCCCTGATGAAAAGGTGATGCGGTAAATATTTCATACATACCGTGTATCTATATATTTTATGATAAACCATACTCTTTAGTAGATGATTATAATATATTTTTTTTATTATGCATATTTGATTTGAAGATAATATTGTCCACTATATTGAAGTTATTTGACCTGTACACATTAATTCGAGTTATATAAAGTTCTCACATTCGTGAAAAAAGGATGTGTGTTTACTAACAGCTAGTACTCTCTTATCTTTGTATATATTATGGAGTGTAACAAGTAAGTTATGAAAGAGAGATTACTACTAGCCTCGATGTTTTCAACCATATATATTATTAATTACATAGCGAGCGAGATCAGCAAGTAGATAGAGATTACATTATAGCATTATGAGATGGTCTGTTAAGATCAAGATAAATTTTTGTTGAAGTTTAAATAAGTCTCTCTTTCTTCAAGAACCGTGCCTATCACCACAACCGGATCAACTATGACATATGGTCGGATACTTTTTAGACAGCTCTCATATATTCGAAGTAGAGTAAAAGGACACACACTGCATACGCACACAAAAATAGAATATTGTGTCCATAATCATTGTCCTCACACACTATACTACAGTTGACTTAAGATCTTTCAATTGAAATTATATAGTAATATTTAGCTTGATATGAGGCCAAGTGAGTGTACACACGCTCAAATAGTAAATCTATATGAGATGAGAATGTAGTGCAGAGTACACATATAATACTTGTTGGCCCATGGCTAACCTTATAATATTCGTTACTGTTCGTACTCACTTACCAATATGTTTTTAAGTCTATTGACTATAGAGATAGATGACTCTCACGAGAAGCACTTTCAATGATGAGCATGTATTGCATGGATCGATGAATGTAGAATCTCAGATGAGAAGTATGATCTTAATGGTGCTGTGAAATCAGGATAGATAATTTGACACAGCTCTACGAAGATATTAATTATTAGACTTAAATGTATTTTTCAACACCTCATTTAAACTAGCTAAGTACTCTGACTGTGGTGCGACTGTACGAAACGTCTCTGAGTAATCTATAGATATCACTCTGCGTATTCTATTTATCTGAGTGAGAGTGAGAAATAAGAAATAAACAGAAAGTTATAGCTTATCACACTGGCCGATACGGGTAAATGTTGTTAATTTCGGTTTAGTTAGATAGCTAAACTATAGTTTGTTATTATAGGATAATGGTGACCGAAGAAGAGTAATAATTGTGGATCCTATTATATTACTCACTCTAGAGTATTTAAATGCTCAGTTTAAAGCGTATTTTGTAAGATCTAATAAGTTTAGATATATTAGTCAGCAATGTGACATTTGGTAAATCTAATAGGTCAAGTTATAACATCTATAAAAGTGTGTTTATGGACTTTATCCTAATTATTTTATTTATCGTATAGTGAGTAGCAGTTAGTTTATTTATTATATATAATACTATATATATATAATAATAGTATGTGACGTAATTTGTGGATGTTTGTAATCTTATAATTATTTAACTTTCAATTTTATATTACTTCACTATATATTTATGAGATAATATTCTGTGAATAAAGCTTGTTATTTCAATTAGAATTTCTACTACTTGTGCTAAAGGTAATGTCACACTCAACACACCTCGATTGTATGGAATAATGTTCTAAGCACGAAGGTTACCAAATTACATTTTTTGTTAGAAATTTTATTTGTTTGGGCTATGGTTTATGTAAAATAAATCCCTTTCTCAGCTAAGTTTGTTTTGAATTTTATCAGAGGTCACACTTAGTGATATAAATCCCGGTGTTCCCGAGGTCAGGTATTGCTTCTCTCAATCCGACCGGAACCGGTGAAAATAAGCTGTAAAGTTCGGGCCGTGAATTCGTGTACATTCCTGCTCCTAATCGATATAATAGTAATTATATAGTTATTAACCGAGTACTTTTATCCTCACTAGTCTAATATTAGCTATTGAGTTTATGGTGGAGATATAAATAGAGTTTATTTAGATATAGATATTGACCTATTTATTGTACTAAAGTCAAAATGATGTCATCACTCACACTCACTTATATAGTTATATGTATAGTCACTCACACATAGGGCTTATTTTACACCTACACAACAATAATAATGGGTAATGTAGACAACCTAGTTAATATCAGCTTCGATAACGTATATTTAAGTACGATATGGATATATGTATCGGTCTGTAGTAAGTAAGGAAGTACGAGATAATTACGACATTATAAGAGTGAAAAATCTACACAAATAATGTCAATAAACTGTAAAGATCCGTATATAGTAGTGAGGATTATTTAGAGGTACTAACACACTTATGATTTACTTACCCTAAATATGGGTCTAAAGTATTGAGAGTCTAGTATTACCACTCTTGTTACTCTCTCGATTAAACAATTATAATAATTTTTATTATTAAGTTAATTATTATGGATTAAATATATTTAATATATCAGAAACGGTGAGTGCAGACAGTACACCAACCCTGCTACACTTTCCTCGGGTGTAGTTGAACCGTCTCTTACAGGCCACGCTATAGCCACATCATGTAGGAGAATTAGAGTAAGTCTCTATGGCTCAACCATATCGCTTCTCACTTACTCTATACATTATAACATCATAATTAACATCCGAGAGGAGTGTGCGCTAAGTACGCGCAGTGTGTCATCAGCACTTCGCCGCTAGTACTGATGGTACGCACTTCACTAAATAGCATATGATAAGTATTTAATTTATTATCTTAAAAACAGTGATGATTGGAGTATATATACAAAATATGCTTATCAATTGTAGAATATAAATTAGTTAATTTTAATAAGAAATTATGAATGATAACTCACTTTCACAATGAACTGTTTGCATATTCGAAATAGTTTATTTATTCAGTATCTGCACTTCTCGCTTTAAATAGTGTACTATCTTCTAAATAGGACGAATAGCAGGAGCATTCTATAATATACACTTTTAAAAGAATATATGCTGCTTCAAAATTATCTCAAAAAAGCGAGCTTTATTTGGCAAAAACTTCTGTTATTAGCCGCAATACCGCACACCATATTCAACAATTACATACACATATAATATCGACTACTACAGGTCGAGGAGACTATATGAATCTTGGAGGAGGATGTATTTATAATTCTATTGACATAGATGAACCGAATCCTCGACTAGTGCTGAAGAGGAGACTAAGGAATGTCCTTGTGAGATGAGGAAACTGTGATATGTGTGCGCATTATCACAAAACAAGTCCACTGCTTTATTTTACTTAACAGCGTCCTCTAAACCTTAAATCAATCTCTTGCACCTCTACTCTAGTTAGAGATAAATTTCTTATGAGTTACAATCGACCCATGTATCAAACCCATCTAATTAAAAAGCATATATATCTCGATATAGAACGTTCAAACTCTATTATATCTACCCCTTGAGTGCCTGCATGCACTGCTTCTAATGCTAAACGTGATCCATCTTATAATACTATACTACATTAGTCGCTTATCAAACAGCTGTTGAAAGCGAGTCGTGAAACTTATTAATTGAATTGGGGGCTCGAGAAGTGGGAGAGGACTCCACATGGATTAGACTGGTCACTCTTATATCCAGAGTAATATATATGTGAGACTAATATAGAGATTATTAGTACTATACGTGAACATCACAAACAAAATGGGAGAGGCGTTATGGTTCGGAATATTTGGTAGAATACTTATATTAAATACAAAAACTTATTTAACACTCAATTTATATACAGGTTTTATGAAAGTTATTTATATTCATAATTACACACGTACACACACAAGATGGATTCATGATTATATAATAATTAAATGCAAAATAATTAATTAAGATTAATAAATTAATAATAAATAAGAATTTATATCAATAACTATTATAATGATAGGTTTTTAAACGAATTATATTTAGAGATATATTAGGACACTTATGTATAAACATATAAATCAGATGCAATAGGATCATAAATTAATTTAAATAAGAGTTAAAGTTATAGATAGGAGGGTATTAGTAGCCACATTAAGAATATAAATATTTCCAGTTCCGATATTTATTTTCACTAGTTTTATTGGTAAGAGAACAAGTGCAAGAGCACCAAGAATTTTTGAGAGAGAATGATTTACAGAAGGATTGGACCTACCCAAACAAGTCATACTTTATATAAGTATATAAATATATATATTTTTCGTTCCTTTTAATCAATTATATTTAAAATCTTAATCTTTATTCTTATACCTAAAAATTTGTTTCCAGAAGCTAAACTATCTATTAATATTATTTCTAAAAGGTGCGAGAATCAAAAAGAGAGCGTGAAACATTTTATTTATTGAATACCCGCACGGCAGCATAGTAACTCCGACTTTAATTGTACCTGACTGATTCTCCGCACATCATATTCACCGCTTTAGTCCGCACGCTATTCTAAATAGTCCGTCTACGGAAGCGTGACTAAAGAAGTGAAGTGACCCACCTTTCATGAATATTATTGAATAATTGAAATTAATATATAATAATTAAGTATTAATTTATAGAATAATATATAATTAATTAAATAAATTATGATAAATAAATTTATAATTAAATTAATAATATAAATTAAAATTTAATAGATAATTATATTATATAATATAAATTTAAATAAATAATAATTATAAGTAATAATGATATATAATTATATATTATATATTATAATTATATATATATAGTGGTATTGTAGTTATTATTTATATAGGATGATAGTGTTTTGTAGATGCTGAGAGAGGGCACTGCCTAGGAGAGTAATTTTGTTTATTAGTAATATAGTACGTATATATAGTGAGTATTTTATTATAAAGGGTAATAAGGTATACTAAACAAAGAATTTATATATTTTTACTAAATAAAAATAAATATAATATACGAGCTCTTAAATTCTAAAGTGAGTAAATGTGAGGGGATAATTGTGTGGGGGATGCGAGTGATTTCAGAGGCGATGTTAATATCCTCGCAAGGATATTGACACGGATGCGAAGATGTGACGATGTTTGATATATATAGGGATCGACCCATAAAAAGTATATGTAGATGATGATGAATATATATATATATATAATAATATATATATATATATATATATATATATATATTAATATATATTATAATAGTATATATAAGTATATATATATATTGCCTAATAAATTCCAATTTTTTAGCCCAGCAACGCTATTAGATAGAAATTGTGTTACCGAGGGTGCGGCGGGAAACCTAAACTCATAATAGTCACCCCACTACCTCCCTCGTTCCAATCTCCGACCTAATGAAAAAGGTTTACAATGATTATATTACTTTTTGCAACAAGTACTTAGAAATACCAAAATATGGAAAGAATGTGAAACGTTACTAAGAGATTCTGCCCTTTTTCTGGCTGCGAGTCTTGTTCTCTTTCTATCATATATTTAGTCAGCTTTTTGCATAAATACTCTCTCACTTGGACCACTAGTTGGAGGACAGGCCAAGTATTTCCTTGCAAGTTTTTAACTTTTAAAGGGTGGGTAAACATTTTGCTTAAACACTTCCACCAAATTCTGATAGGAATTATCATGGCTATCGAGAATTGCATATTGGCTGATATTTTTGCAAAATCATTTGCACTACATTTTTTGGTAATGCTTGTGTGTGTTTCTTCATCACTCTGGAAAGTAGAAGAATTTTCCAGTATTTTTTATTTTTTATAACCTCCGTGATGGCAATGGCGAAGACTAGAAGAATTTTTTATTTTTTATTTTTTCTTTAATTAAGAATTTTTTATTTTTATTGTTTTTTTAATTTGGAAATATTTTTATGTTTTTTTTTAATGTTTGTGTTTGTTCAAAAATTATTGTTTTGCCTAATCTCGAATTAGGTTTTTTTAGTTAGTTATTAGTTTTTATGTTTTTTTTTATGTTTTCAGTTTTTATTGCTTTAATGTTTAATCTTTTATTTTTGAATAGCATTTTATTTTTTTTATAAATAATATTCCTTTCTATTTATAGATCTTTTTTTTAATTATTGAATTCGTTATTTTATAAAGTTATTTTAAATATCAGTTAATATTTTCTAATACCGAATTCCAAGTTGATTTATAATATATTAATAATAATAAGAATATATAGTTCAAAAATATTTATTTTTATAGTATTACTATTTATAATAATAATAATCTTAAAATCATTATTTTAATATTTATAATTATTATAATTTTTATGATTATGATGCAATTGAAATTAGTTTGATATTTTTTTTTTATTTTCTTTTCATTTTTTTTAGTAAATTCTTTTTGTCATATTTTTTTTTTTTTCATGTTTTTTCTATGTTTTTTTAATGTTTTTACTTTGATTTTAATTACTATTTTTATTTGTTTGTGGTTGTTATTTATTTTTTTTAAGAATTTTTTGATTTTTTTATTTTTTGTTGGTTTTTTAAATTTAAATTTTTAAATAACATTTTTTTTATTTTTTGTTTTTTGTTTTTTATATTTTTTATTTTTGGTT
>JABUQX010070147.1:57500-62826 GCA_015478945.1 Trachelipus rathkii | reverse complement strand
AAACATGAAGAATAAGAAAATGGAATGGACTAGAGCGTAAGGGTGGAACACTTGAGGAAATTGCATAAACAAGTAGCACACAGTAGTGAAAGAGGTGATAGTGAATGTGTGTGGGTTTGATGGTGCAAGAAGCAATAGGTATCTTGGGAATGAGGTCATTATTTGGGAGGAGGTAATACGTAGAGTGAGAAAGTAAATCTGCAGGTATAGATGAAACTACCGGGGAAATGATCAAAACGCGAGCGAGTATGCGTGATGTTGGATTTTGGAACGTTGTGTAAGACAAAGCGCTTATCAGAGGGTTATAGGCTCCCAGGGATTGGAGGAGACAGTAATAGTACTACTCTTATATAAGGGTAAAGAAGATAAGGGTAACTGTAGGGAATTATAGGGGATTTAGTTTATTAAGTGTAGTAGGGGGAATATACTGTATACTGGTATTTTGTTCGAAAGAATGCATCGAGTACTGAAGGAGTGATTGTGAAGAACAAGGTGCGTTTAGAAAATGTAGAGGATGTGTGGGTTAAATCTTTACATTGAAACAAATGACTGAACAACGAGGGAATAGAATAATAAATTGCATTTAGGTTTTTTGGATTACAAACAGGCGTATTTATTGATTAATAATGGAATCCCTGTGGCAGTGTTATTTATATATGTGTTGGTGGTAACTTCTAATGAATCAAAGTATGTATGACGCATTAGTGGAAGCTGGGTAAGATAAATGGAGTTGAAATATTGTTTAATATTAATTTACGAGTGAGGCAGGGATATTGCCTATCAGTCATTCTTTGTAACTAATCATCAATTACCTGTATACTGGAATGCGGTTTATGAAAGAAATTATGAGGTGGGAATAAAAAGGTAGGCATTGGATGGGTAGTTAGAATGATGAAAAAGGAAGAGATTCGGAAGTGCTGCCTACCATTATATGCGGATGATTTGGTTTTGGTAGAGAAGTTTGGAGTTTGAGAGGAATTGTAGAGAGATTTGGCAGAGTGGTAAAAGAGAGAGTTTAAAGTAACGTACGAATATCAGAGTAAGTTTTATAGTTGTGAGAGTGAGAAGTCCTCGGTGTGAAGTTATGATAGATGGTGAGCAGCTGAACAAGTGTCTGAGTTTAAATACTAAGATAGTAAATATATATAATATATATATATACTATATATATAATATATATAATATATATATATATATAATATATATATATAATATATAATATATATATATATATTATAACTATATATATATATATATATATATATAGTATATATAAATATATTACTATATATAATATATATTAAATAATATATATTTATATATACTATATAATATATATATATAATATCTAAAATATATACTATAAATATATTATATATCATAATATATTATAGTAATATACTACCTACTATAATACTATATCATATAATATAACAATATACTATATATATATATATAATATATATATTATATATATACATATAATATAACTATACTACTAAATACAAACTTACTATATAATATACTAATATACCTATCATATATATATAATATAAATACATATACTATATATATATGAAATAGCGCGAAAAGGGAACGCCGGATGATATGCACGAGCTGTAGTAGGAAAGTCCGGTGAATCGGCAGGAGTGTTTGTGCAATTGAAATCGATTCGTGTGGTTGTAAAAGGAGACTAAAGTCCCTGAGGCGTCAGGGTCATACTATGAGGATATTGTTTTTTTAATTAATAATGATAAGTTGAAAATTGAATATACCACAAAACAATAAATTCCTAGATAACCGTTAATTAATGTTTTATGTGAAAAGCTAAAAAGTAAACGGAGTAAGGCACTTCGTACGTTTTCCTTCAAAGAAAAACGGAATAACGATAATTTAGCTACTTAGTCGAGACGGCAGTAAACTATATACGAACTACTCTTTTGAATAGTAACGATGACCCACCTCTGATCGTCAACCATAGCTTAACTTATATATATACTTAGATATACTTATAATATAATATATATAATATTATAATATTATTAATATACATATATAATATAACTATATATATAATAAATATATAATATAATAATATTAAACTAATATATATATACCTACTTATAACATAACCCTAACTCAGACCAAGTATATATGAACTACTAATTATAAACTAAAAAGGCAAAATGATAGAAAAGGAACAATGATTATTTGCGAAAAATAAAAACACATTTGCTCTTTCGCATATCTTAATTGAAACCTTATCCACGGCAAACATGAAATACACAAAAATAGGTAATTATTAAAATTATTGAAACAAATAATGTAAATCTGCCCAATTCTTTAAAATTATATAAACAGAAGCATGATGTTAAATAAATAGTCAATCATCTCTGCAACGGATAATGGGCTTCTTTTTTTCTGCAACAAACTCTATTATGATGTCTAAAGCAGACAATTCCTTATTCCATCCACGTCGGACACCGCTGTATTTGTACAAGAAGAAAATATACAGTGATATCTGAATGCATTATCTTAAAACAAAGAAAATGGTCACAAACTCACCAATGATGTAAAGCGAATGATTCACTTGAAAAGGCGGACACATTCTGGTGTTGAAAGAAATTAATCTCTTAGAGGGTGAAGTTTGCGAATTGTTTGACCCTCTTCCTGGGGTTCTCCGCAATTGTAGATGATAGACATTGAGATTCTTCATAGAGCCACTTGATAAATGCAACTCCGAAGAGTTACTTGAAAATAAACGGCATACTCGAATAGATTACTTCGAAGGACAACTCCGAAGTATTACTTGATACAGGACAAACTCCGAAGAGTTACATATAATGCAACTCGAAGAGTTACTAAATAAGCAAACTCCTCAAGAGTCTTTCACCTAAACAAATAAGAAAGTGTTATGGATATTATCGGTGATTTAATATGACGTCTTCAGATTGTCAATTACGACCTAAACCTATTTTTTTATAATGTCTCAGCAAGAACATTGAACTAAACCTAACTTCAAACACGACTAGAATTTGTCAAATCTATTAGACGCATTCTATTTAAATTGATATTTAATCATAAGAACCCGAATATCTTAAATATTAAGAACTTTCTTTCTTGAATCGAATGTGTCGATCTTAGTAAAAATGATACCTTGACCTCTCAGCTATAAAATACAGACTCAATAAAAATTTAGAAGAGATTTAAAAAGTATCGATCGAACACGATCCTAGTATTTGTCTTAAAGACTATCATTATTGATAATGAATTGGATATATCAAAATGTAAAAGTTCAAACTCATAGATTAAATGAAATGAAAAATTCAAACACAAAATCCTCTAACAAGACCCCGGAATTACACATAATCGGAAACAAACCTTACACACCCTATGAAGTTTACCAAACGCAATCTCTAGCGAGCGCAGTTTAATCACCTCGCTCAGCTGCACCAATATGCCATCAACTATCCTTAGACTAGACGTTACAAGACATGAATAAGAACACTCTATCAATACATCTAAAGCCATATACATCACAATCCACAATAAACATAATAATCTCGACATATCAAATTCCCATAAGCAATACCGAAACCAAAATCTAGGAAGCCCAATGTCACAAGATGTTCATTAGCGATTTATCTAAAAACTTTTACTTTAAATTTTTGACTAACGTCTGCCGTGACACACAACCAAGGAACTAGATTGTATTATCATGAAAACAATTTAAAGTACATTCTTCCTTCAGCATCGATATTGATCCATTAAGTTGTGTACAAATAGTTGACCGCATAACTTTTACTTACTTGAGCTACGATGGAAAAAATGTAAACTAGCGGCATACTGATGCCAAGAAAGGAATAACTTGAACATACAACGGATGCGGAAAACGATAACTAAAATAGCTTTAGCAGCTTTTTATTATTGACAGCTCGGAAATATGGAGTTAAAATTTCCCTTCCCAAAATTTAGATAAATTTATTAAAAAGTATTATAACAATCATGAAGATATAAAGCACCAGTATACACACTAATACTAACATAACATACGAACATATTAATATATATATATATATAAAATACTCATAGAACCATAAATATATATATATATTATATATATATAATATATATATATATTATATATAATTAATAGATATATATATATATATATTATAAAATATATATATATATAAATATTATAATATATATATATATAATATATTCAAATATATAGTAAATATATATATATTATATATATATATATAATTATATATTATAAATATATATATAATTAATATATATTAGATGTGCCGAATAGTGAAAAAGTCGAACGGAATATTTTTGCTAAATAGTATTCGTCCGAAGTACCGATATTTCGTCCGAATAATTACTTCGCTATTCGGCCGAATAGTTACACTTACACTGGTCAACAAACTTACACTGGTCAACAAAAAAAGGTGAAATTTTTCTTGGATGGACTTTTGTAGCAGATATATAGTAATTCGGAGGTGCTGATTCCATACATATTCTCGGATTTGCTGTATCACATCCCGTTTTCGTGCAATCATGGATCCCTATTTTATTTTGCATATTCCCTAGGAATGACAAAATTCATGTGCGCACTACGTAGGCGGTATAGACGTTACCTTCCGCATATATCTACAGTAGCTGCAAGTTTACTGCGGTCGATATTCGGAAGCATGTGTAATTTTAGACGTCTACATGTTTATGGATGCCAATGACCGGATGATGTCATCATCCATTTGAAATACAGTCGGATTGTCCGTCATTGTTCACCCCAGGGTGAACTGAACGATCTTGTATGAGAGTTGTATTTGCCGAAGTTGTCCTGAGCTGTTGGCTTCGAGGTTGCATGAAAAATGACTACTTGACCATGGCACAAGAGTAACATCTTTATCGTAACAGAGAACGCAGAGCGCGAAGCGCTCTTCCCATCAGATGGTAACCTATGTGTATTGCAGTGAAAGTTGCAGGCCTACTACCGCATGGACTCCCAGCATACGATGCAGATGAGTGGCGACTGTTTATTGGCACTTCCAAGAGCAGTTTAAAGTGGGTGTTGTTACACAACGCAACAGTATGCTTCGTTCCAGTAGGGTACTCGGTACGATGAGAGACGGCGAGTATGCAAAAATCAAAGACAGTTTGAGAGCTACAATTTCAGACGTGGATGGTAAATATGCAGTCGAGCCTCAAAATGGTAACATTTGATCTGTCAGCCCAAGCAGGTTCCACCAAATATCCCTGCTTCCTTTGCTATTGGGACAGCCGGGCGGCAAAAGGATCCCACTGTACCAAAGAG
>JABUQX010070147.1:32500-47500 GCA_015478945.1 Trachelipus rathkii | reverse complement strand
TTTACATATATATATAACATATACTTATATATATATATATATATATATATATATATATATATATATATATATATATATATATATATATATATATATATATATATATATATATATATATATATATATATATATATATATATACTTTCTCTCCCCAAGACTGGGGGTAAGGTGCGTACATGCACTGGAAAAAAAAAGTATTAGAAGAACATGACAAAGGAAGAAAGAAAGTCCAGCCTTACCGCCCTTTATGCCTATTAGTGAGAACTCATCGCAGTCAGAAAATCCACCCTGAGCATCCACGGAACCGCGACATCATCTCGTCAATGCGGGGTTCATCCCTTGGCCCAGGTGGGTATTACAACCTTACCTTACAAAAACCCGTCATTCACTCTATTATGCACCTTTCTTTTCGCCTCTGACAAACTTACATTTCTCCTCCAGACATTCCTTTACGGACTCAGTCAACTTTTTCTTCGGTCTCCCAGCCGGTCGATTCACAACACACACACACACACACACACACACACACACACACACACACACACACACACACACACACACACACACACCACTATACATCCGCTTAACTAACCGACTATCATCCACCCTTTCCACATGACCAAACCATCTCAACGTACTTTCATTTATTCTCTCATTTATTCCTTTCTTCACACCACACAACTCTCTAATACGTTCATTCCTCATTTTATCAATTCTTCTCACCTAACACGCCCCTTAAGATTGTCCATCAACATATTTTACTTCAGATCACTACCTCTTATTCCAGACCATAGTCTCACTACTATGCATTAATACTGGTAACAACATACCCTCATGTAAGAATCTAGTGCACTCAAGACTTAGTCCCCTTACATCCACCAACGATTTAATTGCACCAGCCACCTTCCTGCCATTCACAACTTTCCTACTACACTCTGCATCATCTGTTTCCTTTTCATCCAACATATATCCTAAATATTTAAACTCAACTTGTTCCAGTTGCTCACCCTCTAACGTAACTTCACCGGGGACTGTCCACTCACAACCATAACCTCCCTCTTATCTACCACTAACATCCTTACTCACATCCAACCAAATCTCTCTACCAATCATCTCAAACTCTCTTCAGATTCACCACACAATGCCAAATAAATCATCCGCATATAATAGGTAGGGCACCTTCCACTCTCTTCCATTCTCCATCATTCTAACACCATCTCCTGCCACCCAAACCTCTAATTCTTTCATAACCCCATCCTTAAATAACCAAGGAGACATAACACAACCCTGCCTCACTCCGCTATTAATACTAAACCAATCACTTTTGACACCATTTATTCTTACACACGCCTTACTATCGTCATACATACTTTTGATTCCATTCAGAAGCCTACCACCAACACCATATAACACTAAAACCTGCCATAGAGCTTCCTATTAATCCTATCATACGCCTGTTGCAAATCCATAAAACCTAAATACAATTTATTCTTCTTCTCCCTCATTTTCTCAATCATTTGTTTTAATGTAAATATTTGATCCACACATCCTCTACAATTCCTAAACGCACCTTGTTCTTCACCAATCAGTCCTTCAGTCACTTGACGCACTCTTTCGACCAAAATACCAGCATATATCTTCCCTACAACACTCAATACACTAATTCCCCTATAATTCCTACAGTTACCCTTATCTCCCTTACCCTTATATAAGGGTACTATTACTGCTCTCCTCCAATCCCTCGGAACTATACCCTCCATATACGCTTTGTTGCACAATTTCCAAATCCATTCATTCACCATCTCAACTCCGTTCTTGCTCATTTCACCAGCAATTTCATCTATACCTGCAGATTTACCATTCTTCAACTGTCTCACTCTACCCATTACCTCCTCCTTATTAATGACCTCATCCCAAAAATATCCATTCCTTCCTGCACCATCAAACCCACACACATTCACTATCACCTCTTCATTACTACCAATGTTATACAGATTTTCGAAGTGTTCCTTCGACACTCCCCTCACATCCGTTTCATCAGTTACGAAAGCACCATCCCTATTCATTATTCTGAGCATGTTCCTCTTATTTTCATTCTTAACCTTTCGCGCTTCCTTCCAGAAGCGCTTCCTTCCAGAAGAGCTTCCTATTCATCCTCCTTCCAAACTGTTCATTTACCTCTTTTTTTCCTCCTACGTATGCACCTTTTATATTTCTTTTTTTCTCCTTTTATTAAATATTTTTTTTAAAATTTTTCTTTATATATATATATATATATATATATATATATATATATATATATATATATATATATATATATATATATATATATATATATATATATATATATATATATATATATATATATATATATATATATATATATATATATATATAATCTAGAACAACTCCCAGAAAGGGTTTTCGCCTTTCAGTTGATCCAGCATCTTCTTCTTCTGGTCCGAAACTCTTAACCCTAGAACACTCTAGAGAACCATTTCTCGGGGCAATGGTCTCCGACGCCAGTCCTCGAGTTAAACACTCACAGGTAGGATTTTCGTCCTTTCAGTAGAACTAGCATCTTCTTCCATCAGGCCTCAAAACTCGTTCTCCCAGAGCTCTCCAGAGAATCGTGCTTCTTGGCTGTACCAAAAGGGTGGAGAAGGAGAAATAAAAAAAAAACATTGACTAATTAGTAAAAACAATTATGTTATGTGTATATATATATATATATATATATATATATATATATATATATATATATATATATATATATATATATATATATATATATATATTTATATATATATATATATATATATATATATATATATATATATATATATATATATATATATATATATATATATATATATATATATATATATATATATATATATATATATATATATATATATATATATATACTAACCTATTTAGCAATCGCATTGCTGTTGTTCTCCTCCTCCTCCTCTTCCTTTTACTCCATCTGGCACAGGCACTTCAAATTCAAGAGGTGCATATTTCAATTCAGAAACACCAGCTTCTCAAAATTCTCATCAGTCAGGGATGACTTCTTAGGCCTGAGAACATTAGAGCCCAAACTGAACAATTTCTCCACAACCGCGGAAGGGGGGACAGGGGTATTGTACTTGATAAAGAGGTCCAACCAGACTTCTCTGTGCTGCTGAGGGAATAGGTATACAGACAGTGGGGTGGTCCTCTTCACCTTCAGCTTGTTCCAAATCTCAAAAGCCTTCTTCAAGTCCTCCTCATGGTGGTCGATAGCCAGAGGCTGGTTGTCATTCGCCTTCATGTAATGAAAGGGGTCGTTTTCCACCTGCTCCTGCTCTTGGGCGGCACCATCGTTGTCGTGACCAGGAGTCACGTTTATCAGCACCTCACTGATAACCCTCTTCCTGATGATCTCCTTCAAGTCCTCATTCAGGAACTCAACGACTGGAAGTTTGAAATGAGGGCGGAGGGCTGTGGTCATCAGCAGGTCTATGTCCACAAACAGGTGCTCAAACCTCCCCTTGAAGGCCACCTTAAAGTTGGTAGGATATATATATATATATATATATATATATATATATATATATATATATATATATATATATATATATATATATATATATATATATATATATATATATATATACCGGTATATATATATATATATATATATATATATATATATATATATATATATATATATATATATATATTTATATACATTATTTTTATATATATATATATATATATATATATATATATATATATATATATATATATATATATATATATATATATATATAAATATATATATATATATATATATATATATATATATATATATATATATATATATATATATATATATATATACAACTTTATATACATTCTACTTTATATGTATATATATATATATATATATATATTAGGTTATGACCAAAAAAATTTTTTACCCTGTATTAGAAATCAATGAACTTTTTAATAATGACAATAATGACAGAAAATGACAATTATTTCGTTCAATTCATAAAAAATATTCCGTACCAATGACAATGAAAATTCTGAAACTTAAGTACATTCATCACAATCAAAATGTATTAGTTGCAATAAGCTTCAGATTCAAATATTTATCTGTTTTGCATTTCTGGTACAGTTCTTCCATTAATTTCACCCCTCGTTCGGCACAAATATTCGTCTGTGGTATATCTACAACGGATCTGTCAACATTCCAGTGAGTTTCAAAGCACTTCATGGCTGCAGAGCAATTTAATTCGGAAATTCCATCCATCAATTTCTGGTGAATCTGTGCGTTAAACATTTGGTTAGAAAACCAGGCTTCTTGCCATGTATTTGAGATGAAAGCGCACGGTGTTTCCAGTGAAATTCTCCATTTAGGAAGGAGGAAGTACGAAATAATAGCATATAAAGCACGTGAATTCCATCTGGCATTGTGAAGAGACGGTAATTTTCTCCAATTAATTACAGGGTACGCACTAGTTTCTTTAAGGAAACTGAATGCTCTACATAACTCATACAGAAATCTAAAATCATCTCGCCAACCTGAATTTTGAATAGTTATCATTTCACTCTCTGGCTTGTAGGACTGCTGCAAGATATCGTATTGTTTTATCACTTCGTCCACGAATTCATAGTTGAGAGTTGGTTTGGTAGAAGAAATTGGATTAAAGAAGTCTAACACATGCTTTAAGAAAATTCTATCAAGAATATGATGCTGGCAGCCAATGTACTGTGGCTGACCAAATCCTCATGTGACCATTTCAGTTTTTAATTTTTTAACAATTCCATTCACTCGTCCAGTATTTATTGCTGTTGTGTCACATACGATTATTTTGAAGTTCTTCCATGCATCAAATTGATTCACCAAACTTTGCATTAAAAATATACTGTGATAATCAACATTCACATTTTACTATACCTAATTTCAATCCTCTAAGATTACCACTTGATACTCGTGGTTTGCAATTCGCTTACCGTCAAAACGAAGGCAGAAATATTTCTCTTCTTGCAAAATAGATTTTATTTTACGCTTCGCATCTTCGCTACTTCTTATAACAGCTCGCCAAACACCTGACTGTGATGGTGTTGGAACACTGATTCCATCTTCGGCCAGACTGGAGCAGTAGCTTTATTACTTGAAAGAGATTTTTGTCACCAACTTAGCTGCATGTGATGCTAAACGTTTGACACGTTTTCCTTTGTCATAAGTCATTTAATAAATAATTTAAATAATCATTAATAAATAATCATGAGCGATTTTATAAGGATCTACTTTTTTATTTGCTACAGGATACAGCACCGTACATACAGATCTCGTGACACACACTGATACTGAAACGGATTGGTGCGGGAAGTTTTTTTATGGCCACCTGCAATAATAATGTTTTAGTAATCAGATCACAAAAGTTCATCATTTGCGACAACAGGAGATTCAAAATTTTGCAATTTTTTTTAGTCATAACTCTAATATATATATATATATATATATATATATATATATATATATATATATATATATAAATATATATATATATATATATATATATATATAAATAACTATATATATATATATATATATATATATATATATATATATATATATATATATATATATATATATATATATATATATATATATATATATATATATATATATATATATATATATATATATATATATATATATATATATATATATATATATATATATATATATATATATATATATATATATATATATATATATAATATATTATATATATATATATATATATATATATATATATATATCCAAATTAAATGAATTTATTTCTATTTGCCAAATTATTTTTGTACATATCTAAGACTAATACATGCCTAATATTGTACATTGTTTTTAAAATTTAAGGATTGAAAACAAATAAACCTTAGGGCTTGTAGTCCTCTAATTGCGGAATTGCGGACTTAAATTGCGGAATGATTTAGGCATTCCGCTAACTGCAATTCCGCAACTTTTTTCAAATTATCGCAATCGCAATTCCGCAATTTTTTGGGGTAGTCCGCAATTGCGGAATTGCGGAATTGCGGACTTAAATTGCGGAACGCCCACCTCTGGTAAATAGTATTGCTAATATTTTGGTATGCCTTATGATAAATTTATCTCTCCTTTTTATAGGGAGGTTAGAGAGCTCGTATCCCATTGAAACTTGGGAAACCCCCACTTTTGATGACATAACCTCGTCGTATACGAGGTTACGTATCCCTGACTCGTCCGTAGGGGTGCCGCTCCCTCTTAAAGTTATTTTCATCTCCCCTTCAGGGTTTGTTAGAGAGATCGTATTCCCTTCAAATTTGGCATACTTATAGGTGGTGATATCACTTTGTCGTTGACGAGGTTACCTAAGGCTGCATCCCCCATTAAAGCTTTAGAACCCCCTTAGGATGTCATAGAGATGTTCGTGTCCCCCTTTACCCACATGCTAATTTTATTGCTGGTGGTGTCACCTCGTCGTATCCCTGCACCCCCGTATGGGGGTGCCTCCCCCAGCCAAGTTTTTTTTTACCTATGACCTTATATAATGCTAAGCTTTTGGTGCTTTTAGCATTTTTGGCACGTTTCATGATCGACCACGTCATGTCGGCATCTGACTTGGTCAAGGTCCCCAACTCCGAAGGAGTTTGTGGATTTTTCCAGTGGCAGCACCAGACCTCAATATCCGCGACGCGTTTCCAAGGGCTGCGGCGCGTTTTCGGAAACTCTTGAGCTTCTGAATGATAGGAAATTCAAGTCATGTCGACAATTAACTTGGGAATTTCCATTGCATTGTTAGATTTTGAAGCTTAAGACGTCAAATTAGAAGTTTCTAAAGTTGGCGAGGCCGTTTTCGACTGTTTCGGATCCCTAAACCGGAAGGAAATCCAAGTCATGTCGGCAGTTGATTTGGGAATTTCCATTACGTCGTTAAATTTCGATGCTTGATGTGTTAAAGTATAGGTTTCCGAGGTCGCTGAAGCGTTTGGCGCTTATCCTCTGCATATATATATATATATATATATATATATATATATATATATATATATATATATATATATATATATATATATATATATATATATATATATATATATATATATATATATATATATATATATATATATATATATATATATATATATATATATATATATATATATATATATATATATATATATATATATATATAACTAACTATATATATATATATATATATATATATATATAATATATATATATATATATATATATATATATATATTTATATATATATATATATATATATATATGTATTTCTAGGTATATATATATATATATATATATATATATATATATATAGTAATGAGTCTTAGGGTTAGGGCTCAAGTTTTAATTCTTGATCGTATTTCTTTTAAACTTGGTATCCTTATTGATGGTGGTGACACAACGGTGGAGCCGAGATTTCACACCGCTGCACCTCCCTTAGGGGGTGCTGAGCCCCAAAATTTTGGTATGGCCAAATTAGATAAAAAAAATAAGTTGCTGACAGGCTTCTGAGAAGGATTTGGAGTCAGAGAAGGGGTCGAATCCTGAGTAGGATCATGATGTGGATCACTGAACCGCTGCCTAAGCAGTAGGCGAATCTTGAAATAAGCGTTTATAATAAACCAAGTGGTGTATCTTTCCTTAAGTTAAAGAGCCCTTAGAACTTGATTTTGAGAGTTTCAAGTTCCTGTGAGGTATCTGTGAGCCCCCAGGGTGGGGCCCCAAAGAAAAAAAAATAAAGTACAGAGTGCATAGCTGAGCAAAGAGAGTGAGCATGGCCAGAGTAGTGCGGTGCTTGAATCCAAAACTTGCTTTTAACTTGCATTTTGTATGCTACATCAATTATGGATGCCGAAATCGAATAAACAGGTCTCAACTCTCTAACAGTGGTAGTAGTAGCTACCATAGTCAATTTTATCGAATTTTATTATTATTATTATCATTATTATTATTATTATTATTATTATTATTATTATTATTATTATTATTATTATTATTATTATTATTATTATTATTATTATTGTTATTATTGTTATTATTATTTGTGTGTGTGTGTGTGTGTATTATTATTATTATTATTATTATTATTATTATTATTATTATTATTATTATTATTATTATTATTATTATTATTATTATTATTATTATTATTATTATTATTATTAATATTATTATTATTATTATTATTATTATTATTATTATTATTATTATTATTATTATTATTATAATTATTATTATTTGGCAAAAAATAGGTCAATGGCAACAAAGTAACTACTCACTACTACGACTAGAAAGTTGTATACTTACAAGCTGGATATTGCTGTGACGTCCCTCTTGATAAATTGAAATAATGAAAGAAAGATTTCCTTGTTTCCGTTAGTTATACGAATAACTAATTCAATATTTAATGCATTTACTATCTACAATAAAGATATACGTGTCATAATACTTTTCTCTATTACAGACTTACTTTGGTAATACCTCTCCTAAGAGCTCTTAAGATCAGTGCATCACTTAAATTCTCTGTTTGTACGTTACACTAATTTTCGTTGTCACATCTTATCCACTACCTACAGAGGTAAGCTATAAATAATTAACAAAAACACAAGGATGAAAAGAAACCTTTACGCTAAACCGCGGCACCAATATAAGAAGATACATTCTCATGACGATTATAATAACGTATCCAAGAAGATTACAAATAATACGCCCATATGGATTATAGCCATTCGTTGAAACGTCGAATCACCAAACTGAAAAATAGAATAAAACAATTATTATTATTATTATTATTATTATTATTATTATTATTATTATTATTATTATTATTATTATTATTATTATTATTATTATTATTATTATTATTATTATTATTATTATTATTATTATTATTATTATTATTATTATTATTATTATTATTATTTAACGGGTCGCGCGAAAGCAAAACGCGAGCACGCGCCTTCAGGCGCGAACCGACGCGAAACCAACGAGTGCGCCTCGTAGGCATAATATTTATGCGCGAACGAATTAAATACCAGTTGTGACGTTATTTTATAACGCAATGCAATGTATTCCGTTTTCTAAATAAATAAATATATTTTCATTTACACTGTGACTTTAATAATTTGTATACATTTTCTTTTCCAAACATATACATTTATATTTGTATCTCTTTTCATATAACCCGTTTTCTAAACTTTTTCATTGACCATAATATTTTTAGTACATCATTTTTCTTTTAATCTGTGACAATTATATTTTCACAATTTCTTTTGTAAACCTAGACTATTATATTTTCATCTGTTTAAAATTTTATTTTATGTTTTATTTTGTTTAAAGTTATTTTTTAAAAATTTATTTATTTTCAGAAAATCTATACATTATCAAACATTTTACATTTTTACTGAAGAAAATTAATTTTTTGTTAAATATATAAACTTTATTAACCCTAAAGTAGTAAAGCAATAGCGCAAACACCCCGTATAAGCTCATCGCTTTAGGGACATTAAATATGTATTTTATTGACCTTAAAGCGAGGGTTTGATTATTGCTCCTGGCTGATACCATTTTGCTCCAATCTTAAAAAGGACCCCAAATTCTTAATTTTCTTTCGATTTTCTTCAAATAAATAGCCAACCGCAGCTTTTTCTAACCTCTAAAACGTTGTTTTCGTGTGTTTTTCTGTGTTTTGCCATTTCTTTTGCATTTTAATTTTTTGAACACCTTTGTTTTTGACATTTTTCGATTCACTTCCTAAAAAATTTTTCGAAATTCCTTCAAACTTGAAATATACAAAGATTGGACTATCACCTAAAATCTGTTGAAAAAATATATTGATTTTTGACCCAAATCCGAGCAATGCTCAATTTTCAAAACCTACTTTTTTTGGTTTTGAAATTGGAAAATTGCAAAAAAAAAAAAAAAAAATCCTGGTCATCGGATCTGAATGAAATTTTCAGGAGATTTGTAGTCGGGTGAATGCACATTTCTTATTTAGATAATTTTGTTTGTATATGCTATAGTTTTGGATTCGTCCTTGGAACAAATTTAAAAAAAATATATTATTTTGGAAATTTAAAAAAAAAAATTTCTGACTATAGAAAAAAAATAGCTAAGCAAAATAAATGCAGCTCGCCCGTCTATATACAACCTAAAAATTTAATGTTGATTGGATGAGCAGAAAAAAATTCTCAATATTTTACTTTTTTTTTTTAAATGTTTTTAGAAAAAGTGAAATATTGAGATTTTTTTTATATTCATCCGATCAACATCAAATTTTCAGAGCGTATATACGTGTGAGAGATTCATCTTTTTTACTTAGATAATTTTTTGTATACTCATAAACATATTTTTTTCAAATTTCTCCCCCACAAAAAATTTTAAATTTGTTCCAACCTAGGGCAAATCTAAAACTATTGCATATCAAAAAAAAAAGTATCTAAATTAGAAAAGTGCATCTTTCCCGACTAAAAATGCCATAAAAATTCCATTCAGATCGGATGACCAGATTTTTTTTTTCCAATTTTCCAATTTCAAAACCCCCAAAAAAAAGTAGGTTTTGAAAATCGACTATTTCTCATATTTGGGGTCAAAAATCAATATTTTTTTCAAACAGAATTTAGGTAATAGTTCAATCTTTGTAAATTGTGTATTTCAAGTTTGAAGCCATTTCGAAAAAAAATTTTAGGAGGTGAATCGGAATATTTTGAAAACATAGGTTTTCAAAAGATTAAAATACAAAAGAAATGACTATACACACACAGAAAAACACCCGAAAATGACATTTTAGAGGTTAGAAAAGCTGCGGTTTGCTGTTTATTTGATAAAAATCGGCCGAAAATTTAGAATTTATGGTCCATTTTATTGGGGCAAAATGGGGCTCTGCCCGAAGCAAAAATCAAACCCTCCCCTAAAGCAGTAAAGCAGTAGCGCAAACACAGTATACAAACCCCTCTCCCATCCGACCATGCGCTACTGCTTTACTGCTTTAAGTCATATTTGAACACATTTTGTATAAACTAACTGTGAAAATAACTGCATTACCTGTAAAATATTAAAAACAATTGGTTTTTACTAAATTGTTGTTAAAAATATCAATTAATCAATAAATAAATAAATCAAACTCTAATCAACCACACACCCCACCTCTACTATGTCATCTGTTATTTATTGATCAAGTGATTAAAGTCATATTTAAACACATTTTGTATAAACCTAACGTAAACATGTTTTTTGTGTGTGTACATTACATAAAATTATTAAGCATTTTGTTTTTACTAAATTTTATTAAAAATATCAATTAATCAATAAATCAATAGATCAAACTCTCACTCAACCACACAACCACCCCTTCCCTGTCATCTGTGATCAATTGATCAAGTGATAAAGCCATATTTAAACTTTATTATGTGTATAACATATAAAAATATATTCTTTGTATGAACATTACATAAAATTATTAAAACCAGAGATCTCGTATCTTCTTTAAACTTGATAAAGCTCATTTCTAGGTCATAATATATTTTTTAATGCAAACCTTAATGCAATTTTTTAGTGTGAAACGTGGGGGTTGAATGCCAGGTCCAGGAAGAAGTTGGAAGTATTTGAGATGAAGGGGTTGAGAGCGGTTTGTGGGATTAGTAGAAGGGAGAGGATTAGGAATAGGGTGGTGAGGGAGAGATGTGAGTGGAGGAATGGGTTGGTGGGAAGAGCGGAGAAGGGAATGTTAAGATGGTATGGGCATCTGGTGAGAATGGAGGAACAGAGAGTGGTTAGGAGAGTATGGGAGGCGGAGGGGATAGGAAGGAGAGGAAGGGGGAGACCAAGAAGGAGGTGGATGGATGGAATAAAGGAGATGCTGGAGGGGGGAGGGATGAGGGAGGAAGAGGGTAGGGTGCTGGCGAGGGATAGGGTGGGGTGGAGGAGGTAGGTGGGGGCGAGATGAGGGGGGGTGTAGGGGGGAGAGGCTGTACGTACCACTACCCCGCTCAAGCGGGATAAAAGTGTAAGCATAATAATAATAATAATAATAATGCAAAATATACTAACAAACACTTAATCTTTGTATCACTTTAACATATATTTTACGAAGAAACTTTAAAATATGGTGACTTTTAATATGTATTACAAAACATTACGCAATAGTAATGTCTAACACGTTGAGAAAATAGCATGAAATACTTTTAAGCTTATCCCATTTTAAGCTCCGTCCCCTTCGGATAATAACAGTAGAAAACATGAAAATGATTTTATGCTTATCACATTTCTTATTGCTTATTATATAGTGAATTAATTAGACAAACTGGAGAAATTTAACAATAGCACATGTAGTGGTAATTTGGCAACACCGTATATATTTGTTTTTCAGCTTATTAGATTCTCTATTATATTTTTCTTTTCTAAACTGGTAGCTAACCTAGCATTACCTAATGAAACTTAACCCAACTATACTTTTCCACCATATCAATAGTTGTTAATATAGTAATATCTAACAAAATCCCGTCAAAATTTAACGTTACCTTACCTATCTGACATACTGAACTACTAATAACTGTTACTATAAACCAGGTTTTTAACTTATCAAACCTAACATAGCATAACTACCCTAACAAACCTTAAGTATGAATAATTGGCTAAGTCTTTATCAATCCAGATTACATAACAATACTTGACATAGCCTAACAACCTGACCACATCCTACAGTGTATCAATCATATGGAACTATGAATAAATGCCAATGTTTCTCAAGTTCCCTACAAATCAATACCGTTAACATAAAATACATTCCCGACAAATCATTACTGTTAACATAAATTACATTCCCTAATGTAACAAAGTAACTTAGCATGTTTACCATAAATCATCATAACATACAGAGACTGAATATTGCCCAACATATCTTAGTTACAAAACTACGAATAAATGCTAATATTAGCAAAGTGTCCAACATACCTATTAAAGATACCAACATTTTGAACTATGAATAAATGCTGATATTAACAAAGTTCTCTACCAAATCTAACAATACCCAAAAAAGCTTAACCTTACCCTACGTTTCTAGCATGTCATTAATAAGTAACATAATAATAATATTTGACAAGACTTAACATTTCCTAACAAAACTAGCATAACCTAGCAGCTATAAACCTACCTAACTACGGATAATTGCTAACATTAACAAAGTATCCTACCTATCAAAGACACGGTGTACATATCCCTATGAAAATCATAACAAACAAACACATGTACACATTGCCGAATCCTAGTGTATCATATATAGGACGTTATTTCTTCGAAGTCATACATTGCATTTCGTTCTTCGGTGAAACATTAACTTAATTTAGTTTTCCTTTAAGCTGAAGCATTCACATTTTCTTTCGTAACTGTAACTAATAATTTTTCTTTTGGACACTAACTAAATTTTTTTTCAAACTTTATATTTTAATAAAAACTTGTGTTTCATTATTAAATTATTAGAAAATTTTAATTTGTTTTAAATTAAGATTATTTTTTTTGTAAAATTTTAAATATTTTATTAATAATTTGTTTTTACTGGCCCTAAAGCAGTAACACAAACCACTCACCCTACCCCACCCATAATACCCAAATCCCCGTGATCAATTAATTTACTGTTTCATGTCATTAATGCTTTTTTTATTGTATTACAAACTCAAATTTGTGTAAACAACATAAAAATAGGTTCCTTGTAGAAAATATCATACTAAATTAGAAAGTTTTATTAAAAATTTGTGCTTCAGTGATAAATTTATGTTTTACTACATCAAAAACACGATAACATGTATATATATATATATATATATATATATATATATATATATATATATATATATATATATATATATATATATATATATATATATATATATATATATATATATATATATATATATATATATATATATATATATATATATATATATACCACTCCTCGAAATACCCATCTTTTCGTCCCTTAACCTATGATTTTTCACATATACATTTTTCATTTATGTTAAATAACAAATTTAGCTTAAACAAAGTTCCGTACTCAGGCTAACTTAGTACTTAGCTCTGATCATTTCCTTCAAGGAAGTCTTGTACATCCAAACAAACTATCATCCTTAACAAAACTATGATTAACCGAGCTTAATAACCCAACTGTGTTACCCTAAGATCTTCTCTTTCAAGCATCCTACTAAGGAAACTAAATTTAAATCTCACGAGATCATTATTTAATAAAGTTTCAAAAGGAATTCATCTTGTCCCTACTGGAAGTCCCATTTTGGGGTTACCCTCACGAAGGAAGTGTAAAGTCCCATTTGGGATCACCGTAAGCGGGCAACTTAAGATTCAGCCCTTCGGACTGAGGCCTTACTCCTCCTTATGAGGGTAATGGCATTTATTCATAGTTCCATAGGATTGATATATTGTAGGATGTGGTCAGGTTGTTGGGCTATGCCAAGTATTGTTACGTAATCTGGATTGATAATGACTTAGTCTTGTCAATGATAGCCTTTTATTCATACTTAATTAAGATATGTTAGGATAGTTATGCTATGTTAGCTTTGTTAAGTTAAAAAACTTGGCTTATGGTAACAGTTATTCTTAGTTCAGTATGTTAGATAGGTTAAGTAATGTTAAATTTTGCCGGGTTTTGTTAGATATTACTATATTACCAACTATTGATATGATGAAAAAGCATGGTTAGGTTAAGTTTTATTAGGTAATGCTAGGTTAGTTACCAGTTTGGAAAAGAGAAACATAATAGAAGATTTAAAATGCTGAAAAAAAAACCATATATGAGGTGCTGCCAAATTATTGTTACATGCGTTGTTGTTAAATTTCACTGTTCTTTCTAGTTATTCACTGAATTTATAATAAGTATTAGGAAAGGTGATAAACATAAAATCAGTATCATGTTTTGTAATGTA
>JABUQX010070147.1:22500-25000 GCA_015478945.1 Trachelipus rathkii | reverse complement strand
CAACCACATTCCCCAACCTCCACCATTTTGAAAAGTGATTATTTTAATATTAGTGTTATTCACTTTATTTATTCCTTGTAAATACTCAAATTTTATAATGGGCTAGCAATATTTCAAAATTAAAGTTTTTCGTCTCCTTATCTCCATGAAGTCGGGCACGACTTTTTTCTTCGGTCTCCCAGCAGGTCGATCCCTAGCACAGTCACCACTATATCAGGGTTGTGTAGTCGGAGTCGGAGTCGGAGTCGGAGTCGGAGTCGGAGTCGGAGTCGGTAATTTTGAAGAGGGTGTACTCGGGGTGGGAGTCGGTAATTTTCAAGAGGTCGGAGTCAGAGTCGGAGTCGGTAATTTTCAAGAGGTCGGAGTCGGAATCGGTAATTTTCAAGAGGTCGGAGTCGGGGTCGGAGTCGGTAACTTTTAAAATAGTAGAGTTGGAGTCGAAATATTTTGAACTGACAAAGTTATGAATTGTGACTCTGGCTTCAATCACGTCATACAAGTTCACTGACTTGCGACTTCCACAGCACAAAATGCAATTGCAAACTTCGAAGTTTTTTAACCTTCACCTTATGTTTCAATTTGGATTATATTCTAATAAATTCAACCTTCAACCTTATACCATCTATGTTTAAGATGCTGAAGAAATAAAAGACTCCATGGTACGAAGAGAAATTTCATTGATAGTGATATTCTACTAGCTGCTGTTTATATTGATCCTATCTACAGGGTAAGCTTAACTGAAGATCAACAACAAAAAGCCAAATCTGCACTTTGCAACGTGGCCATTTGTATTAAAGGTTGCAGGAAGTTCAAGAAGAAAAGGATATATCTGAACATATTGTAAGTGATGACTACAACTATCCCCATTACTACTCTCAAGTCTTTTCAGAAAGCTCAGAAGATGAGTATGAAAAAGCTTCTATATATTGAAGAGCTTAGTCGAAAGCGTCGACTGGTTCAAGAAAAGGTTAAGGTTCTTCCTTCCTCATCCTTGTACACAATATTCCATAACTTTAAAAAAAAATTTCTTTGCTGCACTGAAAGAAGTTGAAAAAAATTGATATAACTTCGAAGCTTAAATTAGAAGAGGCCATCGAAAAGTATCCAGACATTGTACAAAAAGCTGCAATTGCTGTTACTGCTCTACCTCCAACACAAGTTAGCGTTGAACGGCTTTTTCTGCTCTTCGCATTATAAAATCAGACCTAAGAGGAAAAATGAAGGAGGACCTGGCAGATGCTATTCTATTTTTAAAAACTAATTCATTCAATGAGTAGATGACACTAGATGTAAGTTCATGTAACTAAGTAATGTAGTACTTTATATATATATTTATATATATATATATATATATATATATATATATATATATATATATATATATATATATATATATATATATATATATATATATATATATATATATTATATATATATATATATTTATATTTTTTATATATATATATATATATATATATATATATATATATATATATATATATATATATATATATATATATATATATATATATATATATATATATATATATATATACACGGGTACAAGGCCGTAGACAGTAGGCCGTAGTGGTTCAACCCCTCCCTAAATTATTTAAGTTATCAAAATTTTTTGATGGCTTAAGTCTCTTAATTATAATTTTTAATAATAATAAAAATAATAGTTAATCAAAGCAAATTAAGAGTATATATTTTATTAATAGAAATGAGGAAACATTTGTAGTTGGTGAAGATTTCTTAGTTTAAGTGGCTGTTGTTCCATATATATATATATATATATATATATATATATATATATATATATATATATATATATATATATATATATATATATATATATATATATATATAAAATTTAGATCAGGGGCTTAAATGTAAGTTTTCTAAGTTTGCAGATGATACCAAAGTGGCTACCTTAGTAAGGAATAATGATGGATATATAAAGATTCAAAATGATCTTGATAAACTTCTTAGGTCGACAGATAAGTGGCAAATAAATTTTAATAGTAAAAAGTGCAAGGTTCTTCATTTAGGTAACTCAAATAAAAGATTTAACTACGATATGAATGGGGATTGGCTTGAGTCTGTGGACCAAAAAAAAGATTTAGATGTCAGTATAAGCAGCAATCTGAAAGTAACTATCAGTGTTTGGAAGCAAGGAATAAAGCTAATAAGATGTTAAGTATAATAAATTGCAATATGGTTTACAAAACTAACAAAGTTATAAGTAGCTGTATAATAGCTATTTTAGGTCAGTATTAGAGTATTGCGCACAAGTTTGGGTCCCTTATTTAAGAAAAGACCTAGGTATAATGGAGAGAGTGTAACGTATTGCAACAAGAATGATTTCTGGCTTTGAGGGTAAGAGCTATGAGAAGAGGCTGAAGGAGTTATGAATGTTTTCTTTAGAAAGGCGATTTCTCATAAGGAGCTTGATACAAGTCTATAAAATATTTACTTGCATTGATAATATTGAGACCAA
>JABUQX010070147.1:7500-15000 GCA_015478945.1 Trachelipus rathkii | reverse complement strand
GGTTGTCTACCCCTAGGTTATAAGGTATGAGGAATCGATTGGTGTATATTACAAGCTGCTAGGATGCTTCCTACTATGAGTTAGTCTTTTTCTATCACTTATAGCCTATATATATATATATATATATATATATATATATATATATATATATATATATATATATATATATATTATATATATATATATATATGCTTAACCTTATATATATAATGCACCACACACACCTACACACACTTACACATATAACACTTATACACACATTCACTATGACACTTATACACACTATATGACACTTATAAGCACTTACACTCTCCATAGACACTTACGCTCATATACACTTACACTCACACTCACCATAGACACTTTCTTATACATACACACTATGACACTTATAGAAAACAACTTACACTACATAGACACTTACACTAGTCCATATACACTTACACTCACACACGCACCCAGATACACTTACACTTACACTCACACACTCGATATTTTAATGCCTCAACTTTGATGCCTCAACTTTGATGCCTCAGCATTGATGCCTCAGCATTGATGCCTCAACTTTGATGGATTGATGACTCATCTTTGATGCATTTTCTAACCTTTTCTAGCCTTTTCTACCCCACATCATAGAACAGAGTTAATATTAATGTCTTCCCCTAGGTCATAAGCTGCCCACCAGGGTGCCGCGTGCGCCCTCCGCGCAAAGTCAGCCAACCCCGCACCCGCAGGTGCGATCCGCCGCGTTCCCACCGCCGCGTTCCCGCCCGCCGCGTGCGCCCGCAGGCGCAATATTTCCGCGTTCCCGCCCGCCGCGTGCGCCCGCAGGCGCAATATTCCCGCGCGAATGAAAAATATATATTTACTATGAGTCATTCATTTTTATTTCATACTTAAACATTTTTTATTAATGTTAGTATAATAAAAGTATAATAAAATAATAAAATAAAAATAAAATAATAAAAATAAAATAATAAAAATAAAATAATAAAAATAAAATAATAAAAATAAAAATAATAAAATAAATAAAAAGTATTAAAACAAAATAAAAAATATAAAAGAAAACATAATGTTAATAAATATACGAGTTAAAGCAGTAAAACATATGAGTTAAAGCAGTAAAACACATGAGTTTAAGCAGTAAATCAGTAAAACATATGAGTTAAAGCAGTAAAACACATGAGTTAAAGCAGAAAAACAGTAAAACATATGAGTTAAAGCAGTAAAACATATGAGTTAAAGCAGTAAAACATATGAGTTAAAGCAGTAAAGCAGTAAAACATATGAGTTAAAGCAGTAAAGCAGTAAAACAAAAGCATACTAATCCCCTTGTTGCTATGTAACACCTCTATTGATTTACTGATTTAGTGCTTTAAGGTATGTAATGTTAATAAATATATGAGTTAAAGCAGTAAAACATATGAGTTAAAGCAGTAAAACATATGAGTTAAAGTAGTAAAAAAATAAATATATGAGTTAAAAACAGTAAAGCAAGTCAAACAAAAGCATACTAATCCCCTTTGTTGCTATGTAACACCTCTATTGATTTACTGATTTACTGCTTTAAGGTATGTAATGTTAATAAATATATGAGTTAAAGCAGTAAAACATATGAGTTAAAGCAGTAAAACATATGAGTTAAAGCAGTAAAGCAGTAAAACATATGAGTTAAAGCAGTAAAGCAGTAAAGCAGTAAAACAAAAGCATACTAATCCCCTTGGTGATATGTAACACCTCTATTGATTTACTGTTTTACAGCTTTAAGGGTTGTAATGTAAATGTTTTTAATAAAATTTCGTACAATTGTAGTAAAATAAAATGATTATTTTAAAAATTTATAAATTAAAAAGTATTAAGTAAAAAATATAAAAGAAAAAATAATGTTAATAAATATATGTGTTAAATAATAATAATAATAGGGATGTAATGAGTTACAGTTTTAGGATCGCGAAAATGTTTTAATAAAAAATGTTTAAGTATGAAATAAAATTGAATGACTCATAGTAAATATATTTTCATTCGCGCGGGAATATTGCGCCTGCGGGCGCACGCGGCGGGCGGGAACGCGGAAATATTGCGCCTGCGGGCGCACGCGGCGGGCGGGAACGTGGCGGGCGGGAACGCGGCGGATCGCACCTGCGGGTGCGGGGTTGGCTGTCTTTGCGCGGAGGGCGCACGCGGCGCCCTGGTGGGCAGCTTATGACCTAGGGGAAGACATTAATATTAACTCTGTTCTATGATGTGGGGTGGAAAAGGCTAGAAAAGGTTAGAAAATGCATCAAAGATGAGTCATCAATCCATCAAAGTTGAGGCATCAATGCTGAGGCATCAATGCTGAGGCATCAAAGTTGAGGCATCAAAGTTGAGGCATCAAAATATCGAGTGTGTGAGTGTAAGTGTAAGTGTATCTGTGTGTGTGTGTGAGTGTAAGTGTATATGGGCTAGTGTAAGTGTCTATGGCTAGTGTAAGCGCTTATAAGTGTCATAGTGTGTATGTATGTAAGTGAAAGTGTCTATGGTGAGTGTGAGTGTAAGTGTATATGGGCTAGTGTAAGTGTCTATGGAGAGTGTAAGTGCTTATAAGTGTCATAGTGTGTATAAGTGTCATAGTGAATGTGTGTATAAGTGTCATAGTGTATGTGTGTAGGTGTGTGTGCAAGAGTAATATATATATATATATATATATATATATATATATATATATATATATATATATATATATATAGGCTATAAGTGATAGAAAAAGACTAACTCATAGTAGGAAGCATCCTAGCAGCTTGTAATATACACCAATCGATTCCTCATACCTTATAACCTAGGGGTAGACACCCATATTAGGGCTATTCTAGGCTCAGGGGAGGCTAGAAAAGGCTTGAAAAAAGTGGCACTCAGTTGGCACTATGTGGCACTCACTTGGCACTCATTGGCACTCACTTGGCACTCATTGGCACTCATTGGCACTCACCTGGCACTCACCTGGCACTCATCTAATACTCATAGAACACTAATAGAACATCCCTAGATACTTCTTACGGTGATTGGGAACCATCAAAGTTGAGCCATCAATAAATCTGAGTCATCAAAGCTGAATCATCAATATAGATGCCAACAAAGATGACGGCATCAAAGATGAACCATCAATATAGGTGTCATCAAAGATGACGTCATCAAAAAAAGCTACAAGGTCAAAAAAGCTACAAGGCCAAAATTGTCCCCTGGAATACAAAAGGGTTGACCGAAAAATTTGGGTTCTCAAAATTGCCCCCTGGAAGACCAAAGGGTTGGCCGAAAAATTAGGGTTGCCGAAAAATTAGGGATGGCCAAAAATTAGGGTTGGCCAAAATTGACCCATGGAAGACCAGTGTGTGTGTGTGTGTGTGTGTGTGTGTGTGTGTGTGTGTGTGTGTGTGTGTGTGTGTTTTAATTGTACTAACCAATTGTAGTGACATCATAGCCAGATCAAATGAGACAGGGGATAGCTATAACTTAACATAACATATATATATATATATATATATATATATATGCTATAAATATATATATATATAACTTATATATATATATATATATATATATATATATATATATATATATATATACTATATATAGTATATGCTGCTATATAACTTCTGCTATATCATATCAACATATATATATATATATATATATATATATATATATATATATAACATGTGAATATTTATATTTGTTAATCTATATATATATATATATATATATATTTATATATATATATATATATATATATATATATATATATATATATATATATATATATATATATATATATATATATATATATATATATATATATATATATATATATATATATATATATATAATAACCCCGAGTATTACCAACGCACATTTCATTATTTTTAAATAATTTATTAGCCGAATGGTTTCCGGTTCAGAATACTTATTCCCATTTTTCAAAGGTTTTTACAATAAAGATTTAAAACAAAAATAATAAGTTAAAAATAATCATTGCCACATAAAAAGACACGGTTTAATATATATCTGTATATATATATATATGAATAGAAAACCTTACATGTATACAAAGATGTACATTATATACACTAAAAAAATATAATAATATATATAATAATATATAATATAACATATATATATATATACATATATATACTATATATATACTATTATTATCATAACATATATGTATTTATATATGCTATCTTCCAACTCTTTCTTTAACTATATGCTGCTCATATGTATATATATATATATATATATATATATATATATATATGCTATTTATAAGATGTTGACTCCAGGAACGAACCACTATATTGAGTTCTGGTTGGTTCAATACGTGGTATATATATATATATATATATATATATATATATATATATATATATATATATATATATATATATATATCCTGCTATATATATATATATATATATATATATATATATATATATATATAGATTTGCCTATGTATGTATATATGTATATATGTATATATATGTATAACATATATATATATATATATATATATACTTATATATATTATATATATATATATATTTCTTACTCTTACTATATATATATATATATATATATTATATATATATATATATATATTTACTATATATATATATATATATATATATATATATAACTATATATATATATATATAACATATATATATATAACTACTACTCTATATATATATATATATATTCTATATATATATATATATATATATATATAATTATTATTATTATTATTATTATTATTATTATTATTATTATTATTATTATTATTATTGTGTGTGTGTGTGTGTGTGTATTAGTATTATCATTATTATTATTATTATTATTATTATTATTATTATAATTATTATTATTATTATTATTATTATAATTATTATAATTATTATAATTATTATTGGGAATCCACGGACTCGCTTATATAGACTTGAAAATTAAATTATGTATTCTCTCAAATCATAGCGTTGGATGTGTGGGCTAAAGGTCATAAATTTGCCCTAGAGGTAAGCGGTCGTATTCCATCGGTGTCTATATATTTTGAATTATAACAGGGATAGAACTCGAACAGGTGAAAAGGGAGGTGGAACGTCGTGAGTCATGACCACGTGGGTGTGTGTGTATGTGTATGTAGGTGTGGGTGTGTGTGTGTATCAAACCTTGATACGGTATCAAGGTCTGAAATGGTATCAAGGTCAGGATATCCAGGTCAGAAATGGTATCAAGGTCAGGTAAAAATAGGGTTGACCAAAAAAATTAAGGTTGCCAAAAAAGGTCAAGGCCAAAAATTAGCGTGGGCCAAAATTAACCCATGGAAGACCAAAGGACGGCCAAAAATAGGGGTCAATACGTACGACGGAGCCAAAAAAGGTCAAGGCCAAAAAAGGTCAAGGCCAAAAAATTCGGGTTGCCCAAAAAGGTCAAGGTAAAAAAAATTCAAGGTCGGTCAATGTCAAGGTCAGTCAAGGTCAAGGTCGGTCAAGGTCAGTCAAGGACACTAACAATATGGTTCTCCTACTATATATATATATATATATATATATATATATATATATATATATATATATATATATATATATATATAAATTTCATATATATAATTTTCCAGAGGGTGGAGTCGGAGTCGGTAATTTTCAAAAGGGTGGAGTCGGAGTCGGTAATTTTCAAAAGGGTGGAGTCGGAGTTGGAGTTGGAGTCGGAGTCGGTAATTTTCAAGAGGTCGGAGTCGGGTCGGAGTCGGAGTCGGAGTGGAGTCAGTGGTGTTTAGAAGGAGGGTGCGCAGTCGGGTCGGAAAATTTTGAATCGACTCCACAACCCTGCACTATATATCCGCTTAACCAACCGACTATCATCCATCCTTTCCACATGACCAAACCATTCATTTCAATGTACTTTCATTTATTCCACAACTCTCTAATGCGTGCATTTCTCATTTTCAATTCTTCTCACACCTAACACGCCCATAAGATTGATCATCTGAACACATTGTATTTTAGATTTCTAACTCTTATTCCAGACCATAGTGTCACTACTATACATTGACACAGGTAACAGCATATTCTCATGTAAGACCCAGCGCACTCAAGACTTAGTCCTTTAAATCCACAGGATTTAATTGCACCAGTAACCATCCTACCATTCACAGCTTTCCTAGTACACTTTGCATCATCCGTTCCCTTTTCATCCATTTCATCCGTACGTTATATATATATATATATATAATATATATATATATATATATATATAATAATAATATATATAATAATAATATATATATAAATACATATATATATAATAAGAATATATAAATATGTAATATTTATATAGGAATGAGATGAAAATATGTTTAAATATTTAATATATAATAATAATATATATATATATATATATATATATATATATATAATAATAATATATATATACTCTTTCTTTATATAATATATATATATATATATATATATATATATAATAATAATAATAATATATATATATATATAATATTATATATAATAATATATATATATATATATATATATATATATATATATATATATATATATATATATATATATATATATATATATATATATATATATATATATATATATATATATGGGGTAGAGAGAGAGAGAGAGAGAGAGAGAGAGAGAGGAGAGAGAGAAGAGAGAGAGAGAGAGAGAGAGAGAGAGAGAGAGAGAGAGAAGTAGCGTTATTGAAGCGATGATGAGATTGGGTATTTAAGGTGTATGGTACATCCCATGACACTCCAGTGCTGCATGGTTCTCCCTTCATGCGATCATATCCACAATCTTCTTACACTGGAGTAGAATCTCCGTATCACATACAGACCATAAAGCACTATTACAGACAACGCCTTTTCTTATTTGTTCCTGTGCGTAGGGCAGAACTAGTTTCCACAGCTTATGTTCTGCGTGTCGTAGGAGGCTATTAAAGGAAAGTGGTAGTTGGGTTGGGGACCCGTAACCATTTATTATACCATAGGAAAGCTTATGCATGCCTCGCCCTGGTCGTGATCACCGTAAGTGACCTTGCATTTTCTGGTGGAAATGTATAAATCGTCTGGGTACATAGAATGTTAGACGAATAAATGGTGAGGAGAAGTGGAGAGAGGACGTGAATATATTATAAAGGTTAAATTAGATTTGTTTTCTGTTACTAAAACAAAGATGAAAGGAAGTGGTGAAACGAGTGGCATGGGGTAAAGCGTGTGTGTGCTGGAGTAGAGAGAAATGAGAGATGGAGAGATGGAATTGTGATTCTGATGAGTTAACTGTGGAATAGTGCTATGGGGGATTTTTTTTTGAGTGAGTCCTGGAATTCCAATAGTTAAATTTAAATTTGAGAAGGTCAGAGTATGTGTGGCTGTAAAATATGATCTATCTGAGTATGATGTTTAGGAGAGTGTGACTTTCTGGGATAATCGGAATGATGTTTTGG
>JABUQX010070147.1:0-2500 GCA_015478945.1 Trachelipus rathkii | reverse complement strand
GCGACCGAAAAGAACATACATACATACATACATACATACATACATACATACATACATACATACATACATACATACATACATACATACATACATACATACATACATACATACATACATACATATTTAAAAGAAATAAAAATAATTAAAACACAATATGGGAATTGAGAAGAATGACAAGCAAAATTTTCTTTTCGAAAAATTATTCATCGAGAAATTATTATTATTATTATTATTATTATTATTATTATTATTATTATTATTATTATTATTATTATTATTATTATTACCAATTATTATTGTATTATTATTATTATTATTATTATTATTATTATTATTTTTTTATATTTATTTTATTATTATTATTACTATTATTATTATTATTATTATTATTATTATTATTATTATTATTATTATTATTATTATTATTATTATTATTATTATTATTATTATTATTATTATTATTATTATTATTATTATTATTTCCTGCACGGTGTAGAATGTCAAAATTAGAAATATCGAGATTGGGTTTGGGGGTTCCGTGTTCGTTTTTAAAGTGCTCAAAGATCTTACTGGGCCTGTATCTATGTTGTGAGACACGGAGTTTGAGAGAATTAGTGGTATACCCGATGTAAGAGGCATTACAGCCATCTTTATTACAATGAAATTGGTATACCACATGATTCACATTTTCCTTAGTCCCACTAGCTCTTTCTGAAAACATAGAAGAAAGTTTCAATGGCTTGTAGTAAGATCTAAGTTTTATATCTTTAGTGTTAGATTTGGACTTGATGTGGTATTGAATTATTTTCTTCAACCTTGTATTTTCATAATTAAATCTATCTATAGTTTGGGATCTGAAAAAGAATGTCAAGCTATCCCTATTATCTTCTGCTTTTTCTTCGACAATTTTCTTATTTATAAAGGTTTTAATGATTTTATCTAGTAGATATTGGGGAAAGTTGTTATTAACAAGATTCTGTTTAATTCTTGAGAGTTCTGCGTCAAAAAGTTTCCAGTCAGAGCAAATACGGTAAGCTCTATGTAGTAAAGTTTTAATTAGGGCGATTTTGTAAGTAAGGGGTAAGTGTGAATTGAAATTAGTATATAGTCCTTTGTCAGTAGGTTTGACGTAAATACTTGTGGTGAGGGCTCCACTTGGATCAAAGGAGATGTTAACGTCTAAAAAATGGAAGGAGTTATTTTCAGATTTTTCAAAAGTAAAATTTAGGACACTTAAATTTTGGAGTTCATCAATAAAGAGCTTAACATCTTCATCACGCTTGAAGACCACGAAGGTGTCATCAACATATCGTATATATAGTCTGGGATTGAAAGAATTATTTTTGCTTAATATTAAATTTTCAATATGCGACATGTAGAAGTCAGCGAACGTTGGTCCAAGTGGGGAACCCATGGAAACACCATCTACCTGAATATATGTTTTTCCATCGAATTCAAAAGGAGTCATAGTAGTGCATTTGGTTAAAAGATTTTTTAAAACAGATTTATCAATATTGGGAGGTTGTAATGATGGATGGTTGTAAGTTCTTTCCAGTATTATCTCAATTGTATCTCTCACAGGTACGTTTGTGAATAAGCTTTCAACATCTAAAGAATAAATCTTGTCATTTGGTGTTAAACTTTCAAGATCTAATTTAAGTAAAAATTCTTCAGTACTTTTAACCATATTCCTTGAGTCAATGTACGGACGGATAATGTCATTTAAATATTGTGCAATGTCGTGAGTTACCGTTCCGCGCATGTTTATGATAGGTCTTAAGGGGGGATTCTCTGAATTTTTGTGAATTTTCGGAAGACCATATAAGTGGCCGTTGTTGTAAGAACCGATTCTTCTAATTTTTAATTTAATATTATTGTCCGTAATTTGTCGAGATAAAGCATTAATTGATTTTTTCAGATCATCGCTTTTACTATTTAGGCATTGTTTAAATTTTGATTTATCTGAAATTATATTTTTAAGTTTTTGCATATAATCTTTCTTATTAAGAATAACAACTCCTCCTCCCTTATCAGGCCTTTTAATCACTATATCAGTATTGTTCTTAAGAGATAAAATGGCTTCTTTGTCGACACTGGAAAGTTGATTATGTTTATCTTTAGTGATGTGAGAACCGAAATATTTTAGTTTAGTTTTAAATGTCTCGGTGTCAATTATAGTTATATCTCCTTTTCTCTCATGAAGTAATATATCGTTGTTTAAAGTTTCAATTTCTATTTGCTTTTGTAGTAAATTTTCATTTTTCGGTAAACTATAATTTAGGCCTTTTTCCAGTAGATCATTTTGATCTATCGATAAATGTTGAAAGCTTATTCACAAACGTACCTGTGAGAGATACAATTGAGATAATACTGGAAAGAACTTACAACCATCCATCATTACAACCTCCCAATATTGATAAATCTGTTTTAAAAAATCTTTTAACCAAATGCACTACTATGACTCCTTTTGAATTCGATGGAAAAACATATATTAAGGTAG
>JABUQX010070146.1:12500-15140 GCA_015478945.1 Trachelipus rathkii | reverse complement strand
AGAAAGAGAAGAAGAGAGAAGAAGAGAGAGAGAGAGAGAAGAGAGAGAAGAGGGAGGGGAAGAAGAGGAGAGAGATGAGAGACGAGGAAGGAGAGAGAGAGCGAGGATAAGGGAGACTCGGAGAGTGAGAGAGAGAAGGAGGGGAGAGAGATGAGAGAGAGAGAGAGAGGAAGAAGAAGAAGAAAGACGAGAGAGAGAGAGAAGAGAGTAAAATCAAGAAAGAGAGAGAGAAGAGAATGATTGCTTGCAAGTAAAACACACAATCTTTTTTTTAATTTCATATGATAAACAAGTCTAGATTTTTTTTCAGCAAGAAAAATTTTTTTTTTTTTTTTTTTTTTTTTTTAATCATGCGCCAAAGGAAGGCGGAAATTTTTAATTTCCAACATTCAAAGTTGGAAATTTTAATTTTACTTAAGTCTTATAATTTGTTCACTTTATCCTCTCACTCATAATAATTAAATTTTTCATTAATCTTCAGTAGAAACCGAATATGGATCTAGAAAATAAAGATAAGATTCTTATATAACCCCCAAATGGGGGAGTGGCTCAGAGCGAAGCCTCGAAGTTTCAGGGAATATAGAATTCTGCTAAGATACATATATCCAAATTTTATGAAATCCATAACCACCGGTGAACACTCGTTATCCGCCTCAAACCGGTCCATAAATGTAATATTACATAAAAATATATATATAATACTATATATATAGATATATATATTATAATATATATATATATAAATAATATAATATCTATATATAAAAAAAGTGCCATGTCTAAACGCTATTAGATAAAATGTTAACTTAGTGAAAAAGTACTAATTATGCAAATGTCGGTAATCAAGGATTAAACAACAACTATATAGATAAATCTTAAAAAAAAATATTCTAGAAATTTAGCAACTTCCTTTTTACTACACACAGCGAATACACAAAAAACAAAAAAGTTTGAGATGACGGTGTAACAGGCGATAAGATCTCCTTCAAATCTATTCAAGCAGGATGGGAGAAAAGTACATGATTATAAGCAACATAAATAAATGCAAATGGAAATATTTGAAGTCATCTTAGGGTATAGCAGTAGATATATTTAAAAGAATATTTATGTGACTAGCAAACTAAAAATCATTTGGTTATTAATGTTGGACACTTTAGGAACTATTTATCAAAGAAGTTAATATATGAAAACTGAAATAATGTATTAATTAGTTTCCGTAAATCCCCAAGCCCAAAAATGAATAAATACGACACTGCGAAAAAGTTGGAGGAATATTTCCATTTAATTACAAATGATATCTTTCAAAATAGGGGGGGGGGCTAATAAAGAATTATAAAAAATGAGGTAAACTTATACTTGTGACTACATCGGGAAGGAAGATTAGGCCAATTATTTAGGAGCGGGAAATTCTCATTATATTGAAAAGAAAAGTACATTTATTTAGCGTCTTCCTGCATGACATAATGGACACGAAACAGACACAAATGGTCAAATCAATGATAAAAATTTTAAAGAAGTACTTAGGGAGAAAATATGGATGTATACAGATGGGGAAATATCAAGCAGGGATAGATTATAAACATTTAGATAGAGAAATGATAAAGATCAAAGACATCATAACAAAGTTAAAGAAATCAAATGAAATGGCGGGCACAGCAAACAACATGACAAGATTGCTTTAAGGAGATAAGAATATATATATAATATATATATATATAATATAGATAATATATATTATTATATATATATATATATATAAATATATATATATATATATATTATATTGTATTATTCGAGAGGGAAAGTCTTGTTCCTTGTATATTTAATATAAGTTATTTTTTAAAATTTTTCACCACTGACCAATCTTCTTTCTTCTTTCAGAGGCCGTCACCACTGTTTCCAGATATCCCCCACCGCAATCGTCTTCTCCACAGATCATCAGGGCTGAAATGATTTCCAGATTGCTCTGGTAGGGATTAGAGTGAGGTAAAGAAAAAATGGGAATAGTGTCTCGGAACCGGTTACAAGTTTTGGGCAAATAAATTATTATAGCAGTTTTGAATTGAGTTTATAATTTGTATTGATAATATTACAAGTTTTGTTGGTAACCACATCTAATTTGCAAGGACGACTGAAATAGCTCTTGGAAGAAGTTTGAATTCAGCGTGGTATTTCTGCAGTGGATTTTCGTTTCTTAGATAATTTTTCAGTTAAAGTGTGTGACATGTTAGTGAAAGTATGTGTTGTGTTGTTTTGTAGTGGTGGGTATTTCTTCAGAATTTGTTTGTACAGTATGCAACACGTGAAGAAGGAGTAATTGAACAGGAGAAGCCTGGGTTATTTCTGGAGAGAGTTTGAAATGGGGATGTTGAGGTGTTTGAGCTTTGGTAAAATTGTGTGCCTATTCATTCTAAGTTCGTGTTATGTTTGTAGTATTTTAGTTTCCCCGTATAAATATTGATGTTTTGAGTGCACTATTATAATTTAAGTACTTGTTTGTGCTGTAGTTTTTATGTTGATTTGTCAGTATGGTGCCAGGTTTGAGAGCGAGTTTTATTTCGAGAAAAATGCTTATTATATGTGAGGATATCTGTTGCTTCTGCATGTTCAATGCCAGCCGAACTATACATATATATATAA
>JABUQX010070146.1:0-7500 GCA_015478945.1 Trachelipus rathkii | reverse complement strand
AAAGAAAAAAACCAAAGATAGATTCTGGGTAAGAATTTTACACATATTTGAGATGTGGTGGTAAAGGAGATATGAAATGTGGTTGTTGTCTTGTTTCCTTGATTAGTGTAAAAATTGTTCTTTGCTTTACGGAGGTATTAATAATGAATCGGTGTGATTAGGGATAATTTACAAAAGTTGAAAGAAATTAGTAAATGCGGATTGCAATAAGAGGGGAACAAACATGCAGTGCTCTAAGGAAAAAGAGAGATAAGTACCAATTTTAGTGATTTAGAGAGTGGGAAAAAGAACCAACTTGAATCAACTAGGGTGTTGGTCTCACCCTACCGAAACACTAAAACATTGCGCACTTTATGCTTCTTCTTTTCCTTATGTTTATGTCTATGATCAGATTTATGACTATTACAACGCATAGGAACAGGTAGTAAGCGTAACCAGGAACAGCCCTATTAATATATAAGTATATATATAGTATATATATACTATATATCATAATATATACTATATATATCTATATTATATATTATATATGGCGTTATTCTCGTAGATGATGTTTCATTACAAATGAAAGAATAAGTAGTTAAAAAGAATGCCATGAGTGTGTGGCTGGTACGGTTTCCTCATTTACACTATCAGGACATATCTAATTATATATATATATATATATATATATATTATATATATATATATATTAAATATATATATATAATAATAATATATATATATATATATATATAAATAATATATATTATATATATTTATATATAATTATATTAATATAATATATATATATTAATATATATATATATATATATTAATATATAAATATATATATATATTACAATGCCCTAATAAAATGTCAAACCCAAATTATACAAAAGATAAAGGAGAGATAGTAATATTTATATATATATAATATGATAATATATATATATTATATATAAATATGATAATATATAATATAAATATAATATATATATATATAATATATATATATATATAACTACTGATATATATATTAATATATATATAATGTAATAAAACTATAATTAATATATATATATATATATAATATATATATATATATAATATATATTATATATTACATATAATATATAATATTTATGATATGTATATAGATTATATATATATATATATATATATATATATATATAAATAATATATATATATATATATATATAATAATATAATACTTATATATATACTAAATATATATAAAATATATAGATATTATATTTATATTATATAATATATATATATTAAAAAAATTATAATTATATAATATATATAAATAATAATATTAAACTATATATAATACTATATATATATAATATATATATATAATAATATATATATATAATATTATAACTATATATAACTATATTATTATATATAATAATTAATAATAGTATATCTATGTAAATAAATATTATATATATATAATATATATATATATACAATAAATATATAAATATAACTATATATATATATATAACTAATTTATAATATATATATTTAATAATATTGATGACCAATGCAAATTTGACACTGCGGGATAGATTCGGTAAGGATCGAAATTGCGGAATGCATCTTAAAAGAGGATGAGGAGAGGCCGCGAATGCGGATGAGATCAAATAGATGAGATCGGCATCATGTTTCTCTTGCGGTGAAAAAATTATTATATATATATATATATATATTGTTAAGATTTATAATATGTAATATATTAATAAATAAAAAATAATAAATTTAAATAAATATAATTATAATATTAATTAATATATATATATATATTAAATATTAATTACATATATATAATTATAATATATATATATAATATATATATATATATATATATATATATAATATTATATATATATATATATAATTATAGAATATATATATAATATATTATAATATATATAAATATATAATATATATGATATAAATTTTATATTAGTATTATATATATATATATAAATATATATATATATATATCATATATATATATAATATATAATAATAATAGAATATATATAATAATAATAAGATATCTATAATATATATATATAATATTATATATATATATATATTATAATATAATATATATATATAATATTTATAAATATAATATATATATATATATTATAATATAATATAATAAATAATTAATAATATTATATATATAAATATATATATATATATATATATATATATATATATATATATATATATATATATATAATAATATAAAATAAAAAATAAAAAAATAATAAATAATATAAATAATTATATAATAATATATATATATATTATAATATAATAATATATATATATAATATAAATATATATATTATAAATATATAATATATATTTATATATATATACTATATATATATAATATATATATATATATATATATATATATAAAAGTATAATATATATATATATATATAATTAACAAAGAAATATAAATCAAAATTAACAATTTTTACCAATAAACTCCCATGATAAAATCCAAATTAATATTATAATAGCATTAATAATAATCGCAGGAGTGGAGGAAGATGCCCTAAGAAGTCTGCGAAGCAAAAGTTCGAGAAGGCTATTGCGAGGATGAAAAGGGGAATGTGCCTTATGAGGATGGTATGGGTATGGAGCTGATGGATGCGATGCCGATGCGATTCATCATACCATATATATATATATAATATAAATAAAATAAAAAATATATAATAAAATATAATATATAATATATATAATATATAAATATATATATATATATAATAATATATAATATATTATAATATATATATATATATATTATACTATATTATTATATAGATATAATATAATATATAATAATAATAGAATAATATAATATTATGATATATATATATATATTATAGCTAATAACATATTTTCCCTCCCACTATAGTCCTTATAGTGATAACTTTGCTTCCGTTGTCCGGACATTTATTATATATATATGATAGTATACATATAACTTAGATACCCACTATTATTATATAGTATACAACTATATAATTATATATATATATATATTATATATATACTTATAGATATAACATATATATATATATATATTACTATATATATATATTTATATATATATATATATAATATTATATAATATATATTATTATAATATATATATATTATAAATATTATATATATATATATATATATATATATATATAATATCATAATATAATATAGTATATATAGTATTTATATATAAGAATTTAAAACCAATAATTGGACAACTAAAAACAAGCTAAATCGGCTTAATTAGACCAAAGTAGGAATGGCTTTTCCTTGAACTTACGGATAATTTAAAAATACTTTTAAACTTCATATCAAAACAACCAAACCAATTACTTAATTAATATAATACTTATATATATAATAAATATATATACTATATATATAATTAATAATATATATATATACTATATTATATATATATAAATATATATATATATATATATAATATTATATATATATATATATATATATCACAGGCCTATAGGGGGTACAACTTACTCCAAGAGTGTAACCTCTTGACCACGATGAGCTTAAAAGGAAACCTGCCAGGTACCTCCTAAGGGCAATCATGGCTTCCCAGAGGATAGGCACGTCTATGGTTGAATCTACCTCCGTGGGCCCTCCTGCGCTCAACCCACCTGTCAGAGCAACACTTGGGTAATTTTTAAAAACCCGGTAACCTCACTATGTAGTACGAAAAACTATAGCATCTCATGAGCAATAACCGCACCAAATTATTTGTACAATCACAAGTCTGCTAAGTGGATTGAACCCTTAACCCCCCATCCAGGATTAGTAAACCAAAGACAGATTTTTTTACTTTTCTTTGTTTAAACACAGTGAACTGATGATGCACTCTATGATATAAAACTAATACACATAGACAAAACACCCCTATTCCTATAGAACATAATTATAATGCATAACCTGGAAAATAGCTACTGTATTTTTAAAACATACAGTCAATTGATGTTTCTCAAATATGAGTGAGAGTTATTTAGCACTGTTATGATTCTAGAGGAATCGGCTTGTAGACTAAGTTACACCCACGCGTTCGACCCGCGAGTGTTTTCTATAAAATACGCTCACTACCCCACAATCAACTAACATGTCGGAAGGAATTCAAATATGAAAACGAAACATGAAAGTGCTCTCTTTAGCATAAAAAAGTTACAGACCGATTAGAACTTCATAGATAAGAATGTTGAACGATTGTGACAGTCAATTCTTGGCTACAGGACGTTATATATATACACGTACTATATACTTCCTGGCGTAGTCGTGCAAACACTTACGCGGTCTCTGCTAGGGCCCAGGTTTCAATCCCAGCAGACGTGAAATTACTCTTAAGCGGGTTATTTTTATCAATACCTATCACCCTGCGGTGGAGGTGTAGAAGGATGAGCAGTTCTCTTATCAACTACAATATTATTCCCCGGTAATAAAGTAATTTCACCTCTGTGCGGTGCCTCTCGTTTAACGCGCCTACTGTGCAGTGCTGGACGGGCCAGAGTCGGCGTTTTGTGGGTCTCCTGTTTGGTGGGTGATATATTCACTACAGAAACTTTTCTCGATTATATTACTTTATATATACTATTATATTATATATATATAATATTATATATATAATATATATATATATATATTATATATATATATATATTACTATATATATATATATATTGACTAAATCCAGTAGCTGTACTTTGCAGTGAACTTTAATTGCTATCTATACTGTTTTATAATATATATTAAAAGTTTATGCAACAAATACAGTTCATTTTTTAATAATATTGGAATATGAAATTCAACATTTGGACACCATCGCATTACCTCTCTCTCTCTCTCTCTCTCTCTCTCTCTCTCTCTCTCTCTCTCTCCTCCCCTCTCCCTCCCTCTCTCTCTCTCTCTTCTTCTTCTCTCTCTCTCTCTCTCGTTGTACACCTCCCAATGCTTCTCGCAAATAAAATACTGCGTTTCATTTGAGTCTCGGCTCTAAATAAGAGACTTGTAAAATCTGCGTCAGTTTATTTCGGACGTCTTTACTTTGGTCCTTGTATTTAACAATGTTGCATAACGTCAGTCACAATATTTTTCCAACTCTCCATGAATACTTTGAAACGTATTCGGCGAATATTATTTTGTTTAATCAAAATTAAATAAATTAAATATAAGCATATATTATTGAAATAAGATGAGCAAGATGTTTTCTCTTTGTAATGGTGTTCATGATGTGTGAATAGAGAAGAATTTGGTCCTCTCTCATCATAATCCATGGTTCGATCTTGCTTGTTTTGGTATCGGGAGGGGAAAAATTCTCGTTCTCATATCACTCTCGCTAATTTTCATTCAGCCAGAAATCGTTGCAGGGATACTCTTCGACGAGCAAAGCGGGCTTTCATCAAACGAAAGTGCGCTAACCTCTTTCGTTTTCTTACTGACCAATTTTTCTGGCCTCTTGCCAAAAACATCTCTAACAACTTCTGTAAATCATCCCTTCCTCCTCTTATTCGATCTGATGGCTCTGTTGCTAACTCTCCAACTGAAAAGGCCAATCTCTTCGGCCTCCTATTTTCTCTACTCAAACCCTGGAACGATTCTGGCATTCTTCCTCCTTCCTTCCCTCTCAGGTGTCCTATGCTTTGGGCTGAGATTACCTGATCAGTTAATATCGGATTCTGAAATCTATGAACGTTAGGAAGGCGGGTGGCCCTGATAGCATTCCTCCCCGATTTTTGAGGGAGTGTGCTTCCGTGCTGTCCCCGTCCCTTGTTAAAATATATTCTCTATGTCTCAATACTAGCACTTGCCCTCTGTGTTGGAAGCCCGCACATGTCCAATCTATTCCAAAAAATGGAAGCCGCTCTGATCCTTTAAACTATCGCACTATTTTCCTTTTTTTAAAAACTAAATTCCTAATAATTCCTAAACATTTATTCCTATCTAAGATATTAGAACGAGCGCTTCTCAACTCTCACTTCTTAGAATCTCATTCCCTTCTTTCCCTTCTTTAAAGATCGCCAGTAAAGGCATTCGGCGCTTGAGGTCCACTGGCGATATACTTTCCTATCTAACCGATTTATGGTTTTCCGCTCTTATGAACTACGGGGAGACTTGCGTGGTGACGCTTGACATATCCAAAACATTTGACCGGGTATGGCACGCGTTTCTGTTCTCCAAGCTCCCCTCCTTTGGGTTTCCTCCTTCTCTTTGTTTACTTATGTCTAGCTTTCTTTCAAATCGCTCAATAATGGGTGTTCTTTTTCTTTTTCTGTCAATAGTGGTGTTCCTCAGGGTTCTGTCTTATCTCCTACTTTATTCCTACTTTCATAAATAATCTTCTCATCTGCACATCTAACTCTATCCACTCATATGTCGATGACTAGGCCCTTCACTCTTCAACTCATTTCAATTCTGCTCCCTCTTTTACTTCTAAAATTGCCTATCGTTTTAATCTTTCCGATTTTATTCTCGCTGATCTGTATAGGAGATCTGTATGGGGTCTTCTCAACCTTGTTAAATTCAATTCTTTAAAAACCCAACTTCTACAAATCTCCCTCTCTAAAACACCTTCTAACTTTCCTATCTCTCTCGACGATTCTCTCGTCTCTCCTGTTGACAATATAAACATCTTTGGCCTTAACATAGACAAAAAAAAATATCTTGGAAACCTTACATCACAACGGTTGCTAGTGCGGCCTCAAAGAAACTAGGAGTTTTGTTTAAACTGCGAGACTTTTTTTTCCTCTCCTCAGTTACTCCAGCTATACAATGTCTCATCCGCCCTTGCATGAAGTACTGCTCTCATATCTTCATATTTGGGGGGCTCTGGTTCCACCCGGCTTTTGGACAGGGTCGAGTCAAAGTCCAAAAGGCTTATAAACTGTTCTGTACTTTTCATTTTTTTTTTTTTAACAATATCACCACTCACGGGCAGGACCCTTTTCAAAAGGAGTGGGCAAAAATATAAATAAAAATAAAACAAAAAATAATTACAAAAAGAAAAAAAAAGAAAAATAAATGGAAAGTAAACCCACCCTGTCCCTTGCCTAACGCAATTCTCTCAGGTGGGTGCAGACGCGGGAATATTGCAGGGAAATAGAAGAGGGCAAGGAGTTCCATAAAACAGATGTGGCTGGAAAGAAGGAGGCACCACAACGAGCGATCCTTGAGTGTCCAATATTCACACAATTTTCATGTGAGAACAATTCACCTCTTGTGTTACGAGGGCGACGCAGTGGCGGAGGAATGCGAAAGGTCAATTCTCAAAGCACCTGCACCTCAAGCACCTATAGAAAAAAGATAGGGCACCAAAGTCACGTCGCAGAGAAAGAGAGTCAAGGGAGTCAGAAAGTTTGGGACAGTTTATAAGCCTCTTAGCCTTAGCTTCAACTCTATCCAAAAGGCAGG
>JABUQX010070145.1:0-30010 GCA_015478945.1 Trachelipus rathkii | reverse complement strand
CACTTGAAGCAAGTATATGAGTATATATATAGAATATTATATTGAGATATAAGCAATATATACTAGATAATTATATTACATATATGGTTATAAGATTATATATAAACTATCAGACTAATTATTACTAGAATAGAGAGATATAGATTATTATATATGATTAATTATTAATGTAAAAATATATATATTATAATTATATAGTGAATATTGAAGATTGAACAATAATATATATAATATATATTAGAAGATATATGTATAATATATATTAAAGCATATGAAGTGTAATATTATATATATAGGATATAGATTATAATATAGTATATGAATAAGAATAAACATACAGCATATAATAGATACATATAATCAAGAAAATTAATATAATATAATATAAGTATATAATATATAAGAGACAAACCACGACACATCACGAAAGCCCCGGTAATATTATCAATTTATATATATACTATATTATATAAATATATATTATATATATATAATATAATATCACCTACCCTTCTATTTTACTATAATCTTAGTATATGTATTAACACACACACGATATTATATCCTATCTTCTATATAACATATATACTATATAGGTTAATATTTAACAGTAGATTAAATAATATACACTATATATATATAATATATATATATTGTATTATAATATATTATATTAATAGCTATAATATATATACTTTATACTATATATATATTTATACACTAACTATATATATAAAGTATATGTATATAATGATTATATATATATATATATTTAAATATTATTATATAAAGGGGTATATAGTTTTCACTGTGGCTAAAACTACCTAAAAACTTAACTATACCGCTATCGGCTATGCGGCGGCATAAGTGATTTTGACTATCCGATCCGCATCCGATCCGCGGATATAGTTAATAAATCACTAACCTGCCTAGCAACTCTAATAATATAGTATACTATAATAGGTAATTAATATATTATATACTATAATATTATGTATAATATATATATTTATTATGATATATTACTACCGGATTATATATATATTTAATTATATAATATACTACATATTATATATATATATATATATACATATATATAGTATATATATATATATACCTATATATATATTATATATATAATATATATATATATATAATTATATATTTATATATATATATATAATATATATACCATATATATATATACTAATATAGTAATAATATATTATATAATAATATATATATACTATATATAGATATATATTTATATACCTTAATATATATATATTATATATAATATATATATATAGTCATAGGAGAATATATAATGTTATAACAACATAATATATATATATATCATGGGTAATTATAATGATATACATTATATTAATATATATATGTTAATATAGTATATACATATATATAGTTATATATATAATATATATATTAGCTTATATGATATATGATATATATATATATATATTTATATCATATATAATATATATATATAGTTATGTATATATATATATATATACTAAAATTATATAATATATAAACATATACTATATATATATATATATATATATATATATATATATTTATATATATATATATATATATTATATAAATATATATATATATTATATATCTATATATATCTATATATATATAATATATATATATATATATATAAATATATATATATATATATATATATTATATATAATATATATAATATATATATATATAAATTAATTTATATATAGAGTAATATATATATAGTATATATATATATATATATATATATATATATTATTATATATATTTATTATATATATCTATATATATATAGCCTAATATATTATATATAATTAATCACTAAATATATATATATAATATAATAATATATTATATATATATATATATTTTATATATTGATATATAGTATATGTAATAATTATAGTATAAATATAGTTGTAAAAATAACTATATATATATATAATAATATATGTTTTTATATAAACCATCATAGTAAATATATATATATATAATATATATTAAATAATATATATAGTTCTATATATTAATCATATATATTATATATAGGCTATTATATAATTAGAATATATATAAGTATATATACTATAATTATATATAATATATAAACAGAAGCTTTATATATATATATATATATATGATAATATATATATATATATATACTTATATACATATATACTTATCACTCGATAAATTATATATCCTATATATACTATATATATATATATATATATAAATATATATATACGCTTTATATATAATTTTATATATATATATATATATATATATATATATATATATATATATATATATATCTATATATATATATATATTTATATACACATTCTTTTTTAAAATCATTTATAAATATATATTACTATATATAGAGTATATAATATATAAATATATAATGAATATATATACATATAATAAGTATAAATATAATATTAGTATATAATATATATATCACTAATTAAAATATATATAATATATATTATATAATATATAGATATGATATAAATATTAATATATATATATAATAATATATTTATATTATAAATATATATTATTATTTATATGATATATACTATATATATATATAGATATAAAATATATATATATATAATATATTATTATATACGTATTATAATATATATATATATTATATATCATAATTTATATATATAATATATATCAATTATATATATATATATATATATATATATATATTATATCTATATATGTAGCATTACTATAATAATATATATATATTATATATATTTATATTATGTGATAAATATAAAATATATTTATATTCTTTGAGTTATAATTATAGAAATGAAATAATGCTTTTTATTATTATAATATATATAAATATATCTAGATAATATATTCAATTATATATATATATATATAATAGATGTTATATTTATAAGAAATAGAAAGATATTTAAGATACGTACATCTATTTTTATTCCATATTTGATATTTTTGATATGTATATATATTATAGAAATATATATATAATATATATATATATATATATATTATATATATATACGTATATCAGTAGAAATTTTCCTTTTATTTGTTTTAATTGTGGGAAAGGAGAGATTAGTAGACTGCAATCAGGACACAGAGGTTCTGATACTGGTAGGGAGGCTCAAAGCCCCTGGGTGCATAATGTACTACTTTTGGAATGGAGAGGTTTAATGTTTCAGTAACACTTTTAGGCGATTCTTTGTTGAGTGTCTTTTCCTCTTCTCGAATGTGATCTTCAAAGGCTTCTATTATAAGGGCTCAAGATCTAGTTCTAGTAACGGCTATCTGACAGCTAATTAAACTCAACGTGAGATAATTGGTGCTACGACATATTCACATTCGTGTTTAAGAACTCTCCGTTGTACCTCACACAATGACACAATGAAAATCTCTTCAAGAAAGATATAAGGGATTAGTTTCTAAACCCTTCTCTGCAATGGGGGACTCTCACTCTCCTAGTGTATTAGTTAGCCTTGCGGTATGTCTTAATTAAATCAAGAGTCATTCAAAAGAAATAAGGGGTATAATTAGAAGCCATTCGTTTTATATCTATTGAGTAAAAATACATAGAACATTTTGGTTATACACAGAATGATCGAATAATGTAATGATATCAAAATATGTCCCCACCATTAAATACTAATTCCATTCCATTTGATTTAAAACCCGACCATGATATCAATTAAAACATAGGAGGAACTACAGTGTAGGAAAAAAACCTAAAACAGATAAAAGTAATATAAAGACTATTCTAGACATTTTAAATCTTTATCTGTAAATAGTTGAAAGCACATAGCTGTATTAATATATGATAGCGAGATCAACTTTTTATAATTCATGTTTCTGTATTATTAATTATTAATTATTATTATTATTATTATTATTATTATTATTATTATTATTATTATTATTATTATTATTATTATTATTATTATTATTATTATTATTATTATTATTATTATTATTTATTATTATTAATTATTATTATTATTATTATTATTATTATTATTATTATTATTATTTATTATTATTATTATTATTATTTATTATTATTATTATTAATTAATTAATTATTATTATTATTAATTTTTTCCTGTTGTTAATTTCACATTTAAATAATACATTATACATTATTGTTATAGTATACATAATAACGATAGTATTTTTCTAATAAAACGCACTAGGGAGCATCCAGTTAATTGTTAAAAACCATTAACATTCCGAGACACGAAGAAGTTTTGCATAGGGATCGCCTTATTAACTCTTCTGAAAGAGAAACTACTCCATAAAATATCCGGGAAGAGCAACAAAAGTTAAATTCGAATGAATTATATTATATATAGTACATATTATATATATATAGTATATTTATATATATATATATAATATAATATATAATATAATATATATATATATATATATATATATATATTACTATATATAATATAATATATACTATAAATATATTATATATAATATATATATTATATATATATATATATATATATATCAATATACCATTGCTATATATATATATATATATATTATATATAGTCATTACTTATAATATATATATATATATGATATATATATAGTTATGAATGTAACTAATTATAATATATATACAAAAAATATATATTATATCATAGATACGTATAGCATTAAAAAAATCTTACCATCTATATATATATATATATATATAGACTATATCATATAATATATATAGTAGTATATATATATATAATATATATATATATTAATATATATACTATATATATACATTATATTAATACTATATATTATTTTATATATACTCATATATACTAGCGTGATGTATATCTTATATAGCATATATATTTATATAGTATTCAGTGGTATTAGTGCAGGCACCTAGCAATATATTTAATTATGTTATATAGTCTTTTCTGAGTTCTCGGAAACCCCCTCTTTTACACTTAGGTTAATCACTTTCGTTACACAGGCACTCGCCCAACAATATAGCGTGAACTCAGCAGGTAGAATGAATCCCTCTCGGCGTTTTTCCCACCTTGAGACCAGGTTGTTATTGCAAAGGTGCATTCCGCGGGGCGGGGCACTCGCCACTGTGATATAGAAATTTAGCCTTTATTCAGAAAGGATTGAAGGAAAGATGATGCCATAGTAGCAAGAAACATTCCCAAACATGTAAATGGAGCAAGAGAATTTTCCGCTTGGAAACCGACTTTGGTGTGGGAAAGTGTTGAACAGGATTAAAGGAATGTCTGGTATGCCGACATTGTGTCGCCGTGAAATATAAACAAATGTGCAATAGCGTTGCATTCGTTATATACTGGCTCCAGTATTGAAATTCCCATAAAGTCTCCCTTCCCGGAAAATAAAATTTGATTAAAGTTTTGATTAATGCAGAGCTATTGCATATTTCCAGAAAGTGTTTCAAAAAAAAAAAAACAAGTAAGAGTGATAAACACAAAGAGAAAAGTTAAGTTTTTTAACTATGAACCTCTTGCAAAGTGTTGATACAAGATGGTTAGTAAAAAAAAAAGGATTCTAATAGACTTTGGTTAGATCATCTTTTAAGGGGACGTTGGGCGTAGCAACACTAATGTAATTTTTTGGGGATAAATTATACACCATTCGAAAGAGGAAAGATTTCTGTACAATATTTGTTTTAATAACATATGCAAAAAGGCGCGTTTAGAATTTCTGTAATTTCTTCCCAAATATGCATGAATAGCATCTTCTTATCAGCAATGCTTTTTCAAGCAGTGAATTGTCTGCTGAACTAGCCAAAAAGATTTTTTCAGCCGGACTTTTACGACGTGAAAATAAGCTATGGACCATATAAACGAAGATTCCGCAATACTTTTTTATGAATAACACAAATAGCAGCAATAATATAAGAATTTTTTTTGATTCTAATTTTTTCTCTTTTTAAAATCATTTTTTCATTTCTCATTCAACAAAGAATCAGCAATATACGAAAGTTTGCATTTCTTTGGTTGAAAAATTCATTAGAAATGCTAACGCACTGAAATGAATAAGAAATGGCAACAAACAAACGACAAAGTAATATAAAAAGGCCCGTTGGTATTTTTTTTTATACCGCGAAATACGCCGCTCAATGTAAAAAAGCACGGTTGTTTTTATTAGTAAAAATTAGTCAAGAAGTTGGAAGCTGATAGAGCAGATGGCAAAACGTTGATATAAGGACAAATTTATATAAATGAAAAAAATGGGTATCTCGCCAATTTTTACAACTTGCAAAAATATCATTCATTTGATTCTCATGAACTGAATAGTAAAAAGTTATAATGCCATTACTCATTTGAATTTATTTTCTTTGCTTTTTTTTTTTTTTTTTGCTCCTCAACTGGAAAAGTCATAACTTTTTTTACTTATTCATAGTCTAGTTTATACGAAAACTATCCACATTCATTTGACATTGAAAGAATACACACATTGTTAAAGATAAATTTTTTTTGTATACCAAACGCTTTGTGCCGGGCTGTTCCATCAGAAGGGAGAAAGGAGAAGTCCTTGACCGGGAAACTAAATACATTTTGAAAAGATTTCCCGCAAGTAGCAGCAAAACCATTGGGCGGTACAGAAAATTTATCTAAACTAAAATAGATTGTTGTATTCGTCGAGTTATATAAGCGCCATCAAAAATTTCATTCTTTATCAAGATGAATTAATAAAATGTTGCATGATAGCCAATTCATTAAAAAAAAAAATTCGGCAACTCAAAAATAAGAAAACCACACTTAAAAATTAATTATTGATATTAATACAATCAGTTAGTGAAATTTGCAGAAGGCGTATATAAATTGGGAAGAAGGAAGACCATTTAATTTTGTTTACAGAATTTTTGGTATGCCCAACAGATTTTGAACGCTGCTCATCGCGGAAACGACACATTTCAAAAGGTTTCAACACAGATTTTCTCGTGATCACCGGCACAACTGTTGGCCATGCACCAAAATTAATCTAAATAGAATAGGTACTTATTCTTTAGGGTAACATCAAGCTGGTGAAAATTTCTATACAAGATCGGGTAAGACTATTCAAAGAAAAGGTGTTAAACGCCACCTGTCTAATTGTAATTTTAAAAAAATTTTTTGTTTTATTGCTACTAAATATTTATGAATAAATTTTGTTTATACTTTTTTGTGTCACATCAATTTACGAGAGACTCTATTCATATAATATAGGCTACTAGCAATGAGTCTCTACATTTTTGTTTGATGAGATGTTTTGTTAAAATCAGGGTTTGGCCGCTGCCTATGCGGACACAGTTTTTGAAAAATTTAGAAATTTTCCATGCACAGAGCAAATTCGTTCTCCATACAAACAAATTTATTTAAACAAACAATTATGTAAGTCCTGTCCCACCAGATCTAATTAACTTACTTGTTAAGTCCGAAAGTTTTCGTGCTGATCGCATGAATAATAAAAAGGGTATGATCGTGATTTATAATCATTTATGACATAGTCAAAATTGAATACCGAGCACCCCACTCCCCAGAATGAGGAAGAAACTTCCTGTTATTGTGAATATAAATATTTTTCTGCTCATGTTGAAAATAACCACAACCCCATTTTCGAAAGAAGCACAGTCCTTAAATTCGAGGATGTTACACATTCACCACGAGCAAGTGTTAAAACCATACCCCGTACTTCCCCGAAAGAATTGAATGAGGATATATACCCTCGAAGACATCTTTCTAAATAGATTTAGAGAAACCGCACGCGCCAACGTCCTAGAGTGAAGAGTTTTTTTCTGAATAAGTCTAGTACAAACAAAAGTTTGAATATATAGAGAAAAATAAGAGATACTTTGGTAATTAGGACGTGAAAGCACATGTTCGCAGAAGGGTGGTTGATCATTTTTCAATGTCCTTAAAAAGAAAAATGGTATACGGAGAATGTCTTGGATAGAGCCTCACAGTATCAGTAATGCTCATTGTTCCAACCGCTTCTGGATATTATCATAACCAAAGAATTTAAATATGCTTTTTTTTCAGGAAGGCAATTGATTTTTAAAGCCTTTCCACTTCTCTAAGTCCCCGTAGACTAATGGGTGGTTATATAGAGGTAACGTGGGGGTAGGGTTATCACTAAATATTACCGACCTACGTAAATTTCTATTTATTAACTTTAAAATAGATACTTCTGTTTTCTTATCAAGGTTTTCACTTGGTTAGTTTTGACACTAAAATGTTATTTTGAACTGTAGGTTTATAACCTTTCTTAAAGTTCATTTCTACTTGGTTGTTAACCTGCAACAAATTGTTGATTTAATTCTAAGTTAGTTTTTTTTACTTTACTTTTACTAGGCCTATATAACCTACGCTAGTCATCTAACTACTTTAAGTGTAGTAACATCGCTTGTTATAAATTATATAATTAGAATATTAAAGCTTATGGTACTCAGCTTTGGTCCTTTGAAACTTGTTAAAGTGTTCATTCGTATACCCAGGTAGGAACCATTTCTAACGTTTTAAATTCTAATCACTCCACAAAAGCGCAAACACTTTATTTATAGTGTTTTATGGTTTGTTAGACATGCTCAAAGCACTAAGTTTCATTCTTAAAATTATTAGTAGTAACATTGTTAGTAAGAAAAAATAGAGTTTATACTTTAAAAAGCATGTACAATAAAAAGTTTTTTTAAAAAAAAAGATTAATTAATATTGTAGCGAAGGTTAACTTAGCTAATTGGGAGACCATGCTGACCACATAATATTTAAATACTCGTCAGCTAGCTAAATTGTTAGTGTATGTACATCTGGTCGTGGAAGCAAGTGTCATATCAAAAGATGCTAATGATATTATGATAGTACTTTAATAAGTAAATGATTAAATAGAACAGAGCGTTTATAATAGTAGCTTATTACTGTGTTAACAGAATGTTAATACTACTTCTTTTTTTTTTTTTTTAAGATCAAAAATTATCTATGTTAATAGACATGCAAAAGCTTAAAAGATGCCATGTTTGATTAATGTTTTACAAAGACAAAGTTTTAAAGTCTAATTTTAAAAGTAAGGAGGTATTAGTGCATACTAATTCAAATAGTATAGTGCTACTAACTACTATGAATAATAGGGTTGTGTGTCCATGCATTTAGTAAAAACAAAAGCTATATATTAAACATCTGTTAATAACTCAAAAGCTAATTCACTAGATATTTGTTCATACATGAAAACAAATGTTAGGATACTTTTAGAATGTTTGAGACTTCGTATGCGATAGGCATTTTAAACCAGTGATTAATTATGTTATGTGTTAGTGCATAAGTGTGAGTAATGCTAAAATATCTATACACAGATAGATAATAAGTGACACCATTGGAAAATGTTTAAATATATTCCTTGGGTATTAGTAGTACTAAACATTAAGATCTATCGTATCTAATGATTAGTTAATCAAAAATTTACAGAAATTATTATTTCACAATATTTTCGAATGAATACGATGTGGCTGTTGTGTCTTTTTAATTATTGTATCCTTTTTTAAAAAAGAACTTTTTCTCTTTAAATTGGATTTTTTTAAAATATTTTAAAATATCTGGCCCCCCTTTGTAAATGAGGTTACCACCGGCGGGATATCGCAATGGAAAAATATAAAAAAAGCAGGAAAAAAGGAAAAAAAAACAATTTGTTCTTGTCAAGATATTAGGTATATCTCGACCAAATTGTAAATCGGGATATCATCAACTCCGTCTATATTAAATTAATAATATCTTCTTAAGATTAAAAATATCATCGGAATAATCTTAAAAGTAATGAAAACTTATTCATCTATGCTCAAATCTATTTAAAAGCTAAAAGCAAGCTAAAATGTGATATTTGCATCCAACGAGTTCTCTCATTTTACCATCTCAAAACAAATTTGACAGACTGAGGAGAGTGGGATCTTCGCTATAGTTCCCTTCAAATGTCTCCTGTCCGTATGTAAGTGTCATATATTTAAGGCGAGGATAAGACAACAGGATCTTCGCTATAGTTCCTTTCGGTCTTTTCTTCTCGGCTTGTATTGTTTAGTTCATACATTTATTGGTTATTCATCGGGAGGATACGTCGTGACTGTCTTACAACAACTAACTATACTAAGTATAAGTTTTATTAGCATAAATGAAATGCTAAATAAAAACACAGAACTAGAGAAAACTAAGTGAAACTTATAGATATATAGCAAGACTGTGTATAAGCAATTGATAGGAGACTAAAACTACTAAAATCTGTCTTAAATTCTATGTTATTAAAGATGTAGCGTTTATGCCGCACGCGCCGGCAACCTTTGAGCCCTCTTAAAAACATTATTATTCCGGGCCTTTTCAACGAAAGAATGCTCACCTACGTTGGCCAAACAGGTTTTTAAATAGAACCCCCCCGCTCTATATATTTTCCTCTTAGCCAACTGGCAAGAAACTCTTGGCTTTTGCCTAAACACAACTTGAAATAGCTTCGCCAGCGGCGGTAGCTAACCTGAAGTACATCTTTAAAATTGTACTTAAAACAAATAAGTAAGCAATGTACAATATAAAACAAACTATATACTAAACCAATAGATTTATATTTATTCCTTTATGTCCATCCAAAATTTTGACTGAGGTTCTATATTTCATTCCGCGGCTAAATGTAGCCTCTGCCAGTTGAACCAACACCTGTCGCTTGAATTTGCGACCTTGCAGAGATTGGATTGGGAAGCAATTTGTGCTTGTCCCAATGCGGATCATTGTTCAAAAAGGTTCTTAGAAACATTTGGTCAAAGCTTTTTTGGTGTGTTGTTAGAAACTCTAGATCAGAGGATAAAATCTAAATATTGGTCAAAGCAAAACAAAAATAAAAACAAAGCAAAAATACAGCAGTGTTCTTTCTTAAATTGATGAGAAAGTCGGGTATCTTATCCTCATCTTACTCTGATTCTTACCATAGGAGCACCCTGGTAGTGTCTTCAATCCCGGTAAAAAAGAGTGTTTTGGAAAAAGACCTTTGACAATTTCTCAGTTTTCAAGATCAATCATCTTAAAACTTAAAACAACGCTATCATTTCTCCTTTTCTTCCTCTATAAACTTAAGGGTACTTTCCCGTATCTGAATCCTCAGTAAATAGGGTCTTTCGGGAGAAGTGTGGTAGCTGTCTCTTGTACAAAAATCAGTCAATTTATAGAACATATTTGTAGAAAGAAAACTAATCCAATCTAAGGAAACATGCAAAATAGAAATGTTTTTTATTTTTGTTCTTGATAAATAAATGTTTCTTTTGTGAGATCCAACTAAAAATTCTAGCCTAATGGGATACTGTTGTCTACTTCCTCTCATTATAACCACATGCGTCCTACCTGGAAATTACTTGCTAGATAGATTTTTGAGGAGCTGCTCTCCATCATGTCTTGCCCTGCAGGAAATTCGGATCCAACTTTATCTCATGTGATCCTCGAATTGAACATGTGTATCTTCCCCAAGTCCCTAGAACCTCTTCGGTTACAGCTTTTCCCTCCACCTTTGTTTGAGGGTTCAATTTTGTCGATGTATTTTTTAGAGCAAATTTTGAGAGCAAAAATACCAATAAGGTGTATACGTGTGAGAGAGAGAGCATCTCAACGAGAAATCACCTATAAAATCAATCATTATTAAGCTAAGTTATCTAGAGAATTTTTCAATTGGCAAGTTTATATTGTTCTAAATAACCTACCCGCACTAAGCTTAAGTTTAAAATTGAATCAAAACTAACTAAATCAAAATTTACTTATGTACACTATTGTGGCCAACCAAAATATTCATATCCCTCGAACGTAAACTTCTTATGTCGCTTGAGTTTGGTTTTTATACTCACGTTTGCCTGGCCATATTCACTTTGATTATAGACTGGAGAACCAGCTTTACGGACTTGCCCTTGCGAGAAAACTCTTATATATTACTCTGAGCCTAGACAATATGATTCTTATAATATGCTGCACGATAGAAGGTGGGAATGCAGGGATATTCAGGTTGTGATTTTGGATGTCTTTTTCAGCTGTCGGTGCTGTCCCATCAGTCACCAGCATAACCATCTCTGCCATCTCCTACAAACTATCTAAACCTTTGTCGAAACTTCTTGTAATAGTAGACTAGGAAGAACCTTTGGTGAGGCAAACATCGTGCAAGTAATTTGTCTCTACAGCATAATAAACAAAAAAAATTAGATTAAAGCAAACCTAAAGTTAATCATTTTTTAATCCAATCTATTACATCAATTACTTATTACCTACACTCGTCCGAGTTGGGCATTAAAAGTATGAAACAAAAATGCTGTACAAAGTAGTGCTTTAGCACAGAAGAACAAAAGGTTCTTAGAAAGAGATTGTAGAATAATATCAAGGCAATGTTTAGACCAAACTACTTGATCCCTGTTCTATTTCGAATTTTTTAGTTTTTTGTTGCTCAGCGCCCTTACATGTCTCAAAGTGTAGATAGTGTCTCTCACTTTACTATAGTACTAATACTATTTATATATATATATATATATATATATCCTATCTATATATATATAATATATTATATTTATTTTATATATTAATTATATATATTTATGAATAATATAAAATATAGTTGAATAATAAAAATTATATGGTAATATATCATTAATATTTTGTTTGAGTATCTCTTCTCCTTTTTCTTTTTTGCTTGCGGCTCTAAACTGGAAATTGGTGAATAGCTGATAGTCAAAATAGGAAGATATTCCGGCAAATGCATATATACGATGGATATATGGGGAAAATGGGCATTACGTCTGGCATCGGCACTTATGTCTAAAAGATCAGGCGGGAGATCCGCGGCCTGTACTACATGCTTCTCAAGACTTACTGTTTTTTGGTCTGACTGGCGGGATGAGACTTATATAATGCTTCTACTCCCTTCTGAGGGATCCTCCGGGAAAATTTGTAACAAAAAAAGTGAGAACTATTTATGCTATTACCCAATTTTTCTTTCCTGTTTAGGGGAAGTACTCTATCAATTTCTACTCCTTTTTTCTACCTCAAAGGGATATTTTTATCAACGAGGTATTCGAACGGTTAAAACTTGCATGCAACCTACATTCAAAAAATTGTCTTTGTTTGATCTTTCCGTACTCAAAATTGAAGTAAATTCCCTATATTTACAGTTTTAATTTGAAAGGAAAATGAGTGTCTGACCTATCTCTTTTTGAAACCTAAAATTAAGAAGCAAAATTGAGGACTACTTTTGTCTTTCTTTTCTCTTAAAAGCGCTTTAGGCAAGTGCCAGTAACAGCATTGGCAAACTCTTTGTCCTCTCACCGCATTTTATAATCTTTTGGTCTTAATTATAAAGAAGATAGTGACTCAACTCAACAGCAACATGTCACAGTTAGACTATGCCGCAATATATCGGTATCTGACTTAAGTAATCGATTTTTAACCCATTAAAACCTTCATAAAATTAAAAAGATTTAAGTTGACTGCTTCTTTTGAACGTAAAGAATGAAAGACAAACACACATACGCAAATGATATTGTTAAACTTCAAGAGATTAAAAAAAAGGTACGTAATCTATGAAAAGAGATCAAATCCTTTACTTAAAACTTATAGGACAAACTTGGCGTTCTCCTTGGCTTCGGAATCAAGTGATTCTGTTGTCTCTCTCTTTCCTTTTTCTCTCCAACTCCCTCCAACAACTCACTGATTTGTCTATTTTTCACAACCTCGGTTGGTAATTGTCCCGGTTTTACCGTTGTGAAGACTGGTCACACGATCCCCTTTAAAACCAATATATATGTCTGGGGTCTTTGAAAGCATTATGCTAAGGTCGTTGTGAAAGTGAGCATAAACAATGGCATTAGGTAAGCTAATATTACATCATATGTTTTTCCGTGTACTATATATAGATAAAAGATTCCATATATATATAATATATATATATATATTATATATTAGTATATATATATATAGATGCATATATATATATACTATATTATTCTTTATATATTATAATTAGTATATATATTAATATATAATATATTATATATTATTATTTATTATGATTAATTATATATCAGTAAAAGGAGTTATAGAGCATACGGCTCTTACGTTGCCATGGGCACTAGGTTATTCTGTCTCCCCTTCCCTTGGGTTCGTTGCCAGCTTGGCTCGTAACAACTTGAGATCAGCTTCCTAACTACCCACCAGCAGGCACACCTGGGGACTCACTGTTGCCATGGGCACTGGGTTATTCTGTCTCCCCATCTCTTGGGTTCGTTGCTAGTTGTAACAACTCAAGATCAGTTCCCTAACTACCCACCAACATGCTTACCCGTGGACTTAATGCTTCTCGCAACCGGCGGAGATGCTACTATACTTATACCAAATGCTTGGACGCGTTTTTTCAGGGGAAATTGCCTAGGGGAAAGTCGTAGCACCCATGTTTACGCAATCTTTTCGACCCACTAACCTTGAGTATTTAAATGTTAAACACTATTACTCTGCCCTTTTCATTTAAAAAAAAAAAGTATTTACATTCAATTTGCATACTCGATCATTTCAAATACGTAATGATCAATCCATTACTGGCTCTACTAACTAGGTAGACTCAAAACTTCACAACAAAAATATGAAAGAAACAAAACAAAGTTTCATGTGCTTCAAAATATGCTAAAAATAGAACCTCTTCCTTATTCCTTCTCTATACAATACAATGTTGCAATTGCAAGTATGAACCGCATCTCTGAAATACAATTTGATATATGTTAGATATTATACGGTAATAATGGGTAGTAATATAGAAAAATATATAAATATGTCAATTATATTTTATACTCATATTTTATACATAATATATTACAATAATATAAATAATATATAATATGGGTTTGGATAAATATTAGTAGATATAAATATACCTGTAAGCACAAAATATATATAAATAATAAATATATCGTATATATAAAATTAGTTAATTTATGGGCGATATGTATAAGCATTTGAATAAATAAGTAACAGTCATGTAATTCTCTTTCTCTTTTTGGATTCATCCTTTAGAGTGGTTTTGGGATTAACTTGAACATTGATTTTTTTAAACTGAATTCTCCATATACTGTACTTAGAAGGTTTTGCACGAGGAGCAGCACTTCTCTTATTTCAGGTCATTTGATCTAGGCACACTAATAATAAAAAGAAAAATGAAAATCGAATGCTGATGACTATATGTTGATGAGTATTAGATACTATTTGTTATAAAGGGAGTACAAGAACTGGCTGCCCTCTTATCATTTTTGAATATCCAAACATCAAATGCACATTAAAGAGAAGTTAATGTTCGAATGAATCTTTTGCCCTCAATCGAAACTAGATATTATGAGAGAGCGAAACTATTGCCTTGTTGATAGATAAACTAAAATAATATTATCTAAAGCGTATTGGAACTGACGCCTTATTAGAATGTAAAAGAATACTATCTAATTGCAAAATATATCAAACTTAATAGGTACTCATATATGAAGACTGGGCAAATATTTATTTAATGAGGAGATTCTCACATACTGAGATTCGACGAGGGGAGAGCAAAACAGAAACTACTAACAAGCCGTTGTAAACTCACAATTTTTGAGTGTGTGTCCCGTTGACTAATATGATACACTCTATCCACATATACATATCGGCGGTGCAACATCGAGCCACACTATAATATTAATATTCCGTAAATCATATTAATAATGTTATACCAATTTATAATTATATATTATTAGTATAGTATATATATATTTATGGTATAGTATACTGAAAACTAGGGAATATCATGATCATACTATCAATAGCACAAATAATTATTTATGGAATTACAATATATAGTAACCCTATTTTAATACAGTATTAACATAATATATATATATATAATCCTTTTAGAGTAAGTAAATAATGTAAGGTAATGAATCTCAGTTTAATATATGGTTTCAATAGTATGATAGAGATGTATACTTATGAACAGCTACCCTCATCGCACAGCAAGCTACTAACCGTCGAGATAAAGGGATACCGGAGAGAGCCCCCTATCGTCCTCAAAAGGAGGAGATATGGACCTTCCATACCTTACACCTACACTAATAGTATTTTTCAAAAGAAGAAGGATGGAGAGGGACGATATACTTAAGAGGATAAAATTAATTGCGTGCCCACACTGTGGTGCGGTTAAGAGTAAGTTTAAAGATGAATTATATATATATAATTAGGACGAAAGGATATATATGGAGCCTAAGGTGGTATACTATATATTTATATATATATATGAAATGGAACGGCTTATGGAGAGGCATCGAGCAGGTTCGATCGATATAGGAGGGTATAGCCTAAGGGGAGGAATGTCGTCTTTCATAGTCGGGCAATCTATGGGGCTATTTGAAGGTCTGTGACTGCTAGCATGATGGTGATTAGCAAGGCTTACTCCTTGACCTCGATCACTCAGATAAGGCTAGTTCACATAAAAAAGATATATAGTAGTTTTTCATTTATGAAATGGTACGTATATTATAGTATAACTCAATGATTTAATAAACAAAGTGATGTGAGCATATTGTCGAGTGTAATGTAGGTGCCCAGTCCTCGGCTACATATGATAATTACCAGGAGTGATGAATATAAGGTTGTTAGAATTAGATCACGAGTGAGTATGGTTGTAATCGAGTATGTATAACGAGATCGTAGCTACAGTTACGGGTTTGTTGGCGAGTATAATATATGTGTGATGGGTGCGCAGACTGAAAGAGGTGAGTAAGGACTGCAATCGAATGGCACATAGACTGTTCGCGCATGTCTTAACTTTTACATAAAGATTGGTGTTTAACAAACAGTTTAGATAGTCTCTTTCTTCCTCCTCGAATCAGTGTGAGTTTTCCGCATTCAAAAATCTTCCCAGTCTTCAATTGAGACATGTTAAGTTAGTAATTTTGAATAAATTTCTTTGTTACCTATTTGTAAAAAGGGCAGTTCCACCTCCTTTAGTAAATTTTTGTTTATAATAAACAGGCAAGTGTTCGCCTTCGTATAGTAGTCGATTGGCCCACGATCTTCGACATTCCTTTTTATGTGCTTATTTTGGACGAATTCAAAAATGAAGGGCGCAAGTTTCTGTCCCCTTAAAAAGTACTAATCAATCGAATAGCATGTTTCCTTCGATCATTTTTTCTTTATGTATATCCTAGATATGAATTCCTGAAGAAGAGGTGCTGCTCGCCTCTTAGTAACAGATATGTAATTCTGTTTAAAAAATCATTTTTAGATCATCCCAAACCACTTTAATGAATTAAAAAAGAAGAGAAATGACTTTATTTTTTATCAAATTTTAATACCAGCTAGCCCAGCAAATTCACCAATATATATATATATATATATATATATATATATATATATAATATTTATATATATTATAGTATATACTATATATATCATATTCTTATATATATATATATATATATATATATATATATATATATATGTATATGAATATCTGTCTGTATATAATATACCTATACATGAAGAACAGAGATGGGTCTATTTTTAAGCTATTTAGATAGGACTGAAATTGGTTTGTTTCTTCATTTTTGTGTGTGAAGTTTTGTCTACCCTGTTAGAAGCAGAATGGAGATATTACGATTTGTAAAATCGGTTGAATGAATACTTTTTTTTTTAAATGAGAAAGGGCAGAGTAATATTTTAACATTTAAATACTCCAAGGTTAGGGTCGAAAAGATTGCGAAACAGGACGACTTTCCCCTGGCAATTCCCCTGAAAACCATCCAAGCATTTATAGTAGCATCTCCGCCGGTTGCGAGAAGCATTCAGTCCACGGGTAATCATGTTGGTGGGTAGTTAGGGAACTGATCTTGAGTTGTTACAACTAGCAACGAACCCAAGGGATGGGGAGACAGAATAACCCAGTGCCCATGGCAATAGTAAATCCCCAGATGCATGCTGGTGGGTAGTTAGGAAGCTGATCTCAAGTTGTTACGAGCCAAGCTGGCAACGAACCCAAGGGAAGGGGAGACAGAATAACCTAGTGCCCATGGCAACGTAAGAGCCGTATGCTCTATAACTCCTTTTACTGATATATATATATATATATATATATATATATATATATATATATATATATATATATATATATATATATATATATATATATATATATATATATATATATATATATATATATATATAGATAGGTATCTATATATATATATATAAGAATGTGTGTAATATGTACCTAATGCCTTGTTTTTTATTTAAGAAAGAATAGACCGTAGCAAAATATCTTCAAGACCCCAAACTTTCTGGTTTGAAGCGCAGAACAGTCTCCAACGGTGACCGGACATTACCAACGAGGTTGTGAAAAATAGACAAATCAGTTGAGTTGTGGAGAGTTGGAGAGAGAAAAGGAAAGAGAGAGACAACAGAATCACTTGATTCCGAAGCCAAGGAGAACGCCAAGTTTGTCCTATAAGTTTTAAGTAAAGATTTGATCTCATTTTCATAGATAATGTACCATTTCTTTTATCTCTTGAAGTTTTTAACAATATCATTTGCGTATGATGTTTTGTCTTGTCATTCTTTACGTTCAAGAGCAGTCAACTTAATATCTTTTTAATTTATGATAGGTTTTAATGGGTAAAATGATTCTAGCATTAACCATAATTGTGTTCTGTTTTGTTTGAGTTGAGTCACTATCTTCTTTTCGATAATTAAGACCAAAAGATTATAAAATGCGGTGAGAGGACAAAGAGTTTGCCGATGCTGTTACTGGCACTTGCCTAAAGCGCTTTCAAGAGAAAAGAAAGACAAAAGTAGTCCTCAATTTTGCTTCTAATTTTAGGTTTAAAAAAGAGATAGGTCAGGCACTCATTTTCCTTTCAAATTAAAACTGTAAATATAGAGAATTTACTTCAATTTTGAGTACGGAAAGATCAAACAAAGACAATTTTTTGAATGTAGGTTGCATGCAAGTTTTAACCGTTCGAATACCTCGTTGATAAAAATATCCCTTTGAGGTAGAAAAAAAAGGAGTAGAAATTGATAGAGTACTTCCCCTAAACAGGAAAGAAAAATCGGGTAATAGCATAAATAGTTCTGACTTTTTTGTCACAATTTTTCCCTGAGGATCCTTCAGAAGAGAGTAGAAGCATTATATAAGTCTCATCCCGCCAGTCAGACCAAAAACAGTAAGTCTTGAGAAGCATGTAGTGCAGGCCGCGGATCTCCCGCCTGATCTTTTAGACGTAAGTGCCGATGCCAGACGTAATGCCCATTTTCCCCATATATCCATCGTATATATGCATTTGCAGGAATATCTTCCCATTTTACTATTCACTATTCACCCATATTCCGTTTAGAGCGCAAGCAAAAAAAATAGGGGAGAGATACTCCAAACAAAATATATATATATATATATATATATATATATATATATATATATATATATATATATATATATATATATATATATATATATATATATATATATATATATATATATATATATATATATATAAGTGAGAGACACCACTCACTTTGAGATGTAGGGATGAACAGGCACATTAGATTGTCTAATCATTCTTTTGATATTCTACAATCTCTTTCTAAGAACCTTTTGTTCTTCTGTGCTAAAGCACTATTTTGTACAGCATTTTTGTTTCATACTTTTAATGCCCAACTCGGACGAGTGTAGGTAATAAGTAATTGATGTAATAGATTGGATTAAGAATGATTAACTTTAGGTTTGCTTTAATCTAATTTTTTCTGTTTATTATGCTGTAGAGACAAATTACTTGCACGATGTTTGCCTCACCAAAGGTTCTTCCTAGTCTACTATTACAAGAAGTTTCGACAAAGGTTTAGATAGTTTGTTGGAGATGGCAGAGATGGTTATGCTGGTGACTGATGGGGCAGCACCGACAGCTGGAAAAGACATCCAAAATCACACCTGAATCATCCTGATTCCCCCTTCGAGCATTTATAAGAGCGTAGGTAGGCTCAAATAAAGAGTTTTCGGCAAGGGCGGTAAAGCTCAGTTGATCAGAAAGTGATGGCCAGGCAAACGATTAAACAACGTCAAGCACAAAGGTAGTTACGTCAGGATGAATTTGTTGGCCGGTAGATAGTTTTGTTTGTAGTTTTGTTTCATTTAAACTTAAGCTAGTCTGGATTAACAATCAACTCAACTGCACATATAGCTAATAATTGATTGATTTTTAGGATTTCTGTGAATGTTTTCTCTAAAGTATACACCTTATTGGTTTTTGTTAAACCTTTGCTCTAATACATGACAAATTGAACCCTCAAACAAAGGTGGAGGAAAAGCTGTTAACGAAGAGGTTCTATGAGTTGGAATACACTGTGTCATTCAGGATCCCTGAAAGTTGGACCGAATTCCTGAGGCAAGACAGTGGGAGCACTCTTATAGCAAAATGCCAAGTGAGACGCTGTATAATGAGAGGAAGTAGACAACAGTATCCCATTAGGCTAGAATTTTTAGTGGATTAAGAAAACATTTTTTGCAATATTGTAGATATGACATTTCTATTTTGCATGTTTCCTTAGATTGGATTAGTTTTCTTTCTACAAATATGTTCTATAAATTGACTGATTTTTGTACAAGAGACAGCTACCACACTTCTCCCGAAAGACCCTATTTACTGAGGATTCAGATACGGGAAAGTACCCTTAAGTTTATAGAGGAAGAAAAGGAGAAATGATAGCGTTGTTTTAAGTTTTAAGATGATTGATCTTGAAAACTGAGAAATTGTCAAAGGTCTTTTTCCAAAACACTCTTTTTTACCGGGATTGAAGACACTACCAGGGTGCTCCTATGGTAAGAATCAGAGTAAGATGAGGATAAGATACCCGACTTTCTCATCAATTTAAGAAAGAACACTGCTGTATTTTTGCTTTGTTTTTATTTTTGTTTTGCTTTGACCAAATATTTTGATATAGAGTTTCCGCTAGTCATTAGCAACACACCAAAAACTTTGACAACATGTTTCTAAGAACCTTTTGAACAATGATCCGCATTGGGACAAGCACAAATTGCTTCCCAATCCAATCTCTGCAAGGTCGCAAATTCAAGCGACAGGTGTTGGTTCAACTGGCAGAGGCTACATTTAGCCGCGGAATGAAATATAGAACCTCAGTCAAAATTTTGGATGGACATAAAGGAATAAATCTATTGGTTTAGTATATAGTTGTTTTGTATTCTATTTTTCGTCTAATTGTCTTGTTTCAAGTACAATTTTAACGATGTACTTCAGGTTAGCTACCGCCGCTGTCGAAGCTATTTCAAAGTTGTGTCTGGATAATGCCAAAAGTTTCTTTCCAGTTGGCTAAGAAGAAAATATATAGAGGAAGGGGCTCTATTTAAAAGCCTGATTGGCCAACGTAGTGAGCATTTTCGTTGAAAGGCTCCGGAAAAATGTTGTAAGAGGCCAAAGGTTGCCGCCGGCGCATAACGTACATCTTAATAACATAGAATTTAAGACAGATTTTAGTAGTTTTAGTCTACAATTGCTTTACAGTTTGTTTATTCTATAAGTCTAGGTATTCTAGTTGTTTTTATAGATTTCTTTTGTATAAACTTATACTTATAGTTGTGTTGTAAGACGTCACGACGTTCCTCCCGATAAACCATAAATGTTTGAATAACATAAAGCCGAGAAGAAAAGACCGAAAGGAACTATAGCGAAGATCCTGTTGTCTTATCCTCGCCTTAAATATATGACACTTACATACGGACAGGAGACATTTGAAGGGAACTATAGCGAAGATCCCACTCTCCTCAGTCTGTCAAATTTGTTTTGAGATGGTAAAATGAGAGAACTCGTTGGATGCAAATATCACATTTTAGCTTGCTTTTAGCTTTTAAATAGATTTGAGCATAGATGAATAAGTTTTCATTACTTTTAAGATTATTCCGATGATATTTTTAATCTTAAGAAGATATTATTAATTTAATATAGACGGAGTTGATGATATCCCGATTTACAATTTGGTCCGAGATACCAAAATATTGAAAAAAAATTTTTTTTTTTCCTTTTTTCCTTGTTTTTATTATTTTCATTGCGATATCCCGCCGGGGTTACACCTCATTTGAAAGGGAGAGCCCAGATATTTTAAAATTATTTTAAAAAAATCAATTCAAAAAAGAAAAAAGTTTCTTTTTAAAAAAGGAAAATAATAAAAAACAACAGCTCCATCGTTTCAATGAAAAAATTGATAACTAATTTCTGTAAATTTTGTAACTAATCTTAACGATAGTTTAGATGTAGGACATAAACCAAGGAATATTTAACATTCCATGCATAATCTTCTTGTTAGATTTAGCAACTAACACTTAGTGACTAACACTAAAAGAATTAATACTGGTTTAAAATGCTAGTGCATACAAGCTAACATTCTAAAACCTAACATTTGTTCAATGTAGAACACAACTAGAATTAGTTTTGATATTAACAATGTTAATATTAGCTTTTGTTTTAAATGCATGACATAACCTTTTATAGAGTTAGTAGCACCAATACTTTTAATTAGTAGCACTAATACTCTTACTTTAAAGTTAGACTTAAAATTTGTTTTGTTAAAAACTAACAACTTGCTTTAATTTTAGTGCATGTCTATTAACATAGATAATTTAATCTTAAAAAAAAAAAAAGTAGTATTAACATTCTGTTAACACAGTATATAGCTTACTATATTAAACGTTTCTATTAACATTTTTATATTAATACTTCTATATTAGCATCTTTGATATTGACATCTTCCGACGATGTAAACACTAACAATTTTACTACTGACGAGTATTTAAAATTGTGGTCAGCATCCTTGCTAATAACTTCCTAAATATTAATAATCTTTATTACTAATGCTTAAAGAACTATTTTTCTTACTAACAATGTTACTATTAATAATTTCAAGAATGAAAACTAGTGTTTAGTATGTCGTAAAAAACAAAAAACACAACTAAATGTTTTGCGCTTTCTGAATGTTTTAGAATTAAAAGTAGAAATGGTTTCCTAACCTGGGTATACCGAATGAAACTTCAAGTTCAAAGACCAAGCTGAGTTACCATAAGCTTTAATATTTCTAATTTTATAATTTTATAATCAAGCTTTACTAACACTTAAAGTAGTTAATGACTAGGGTATATAGGCCAGTAAAGTAAAGTAAAAAACTAACCTTAGAAAATAACGATTGTGGTAAAAATAGAAATGAACTTTAAGAAAGGTTATAAACCTACAGTTCAAAATAACATTTTAGTGTCAAACTAACCAAGTGAAAACTTGATAAGAAACCAGAAGTATTATAAAGTTAATAAATAAATTTACGTATGGTTAAAGACGATAACCACCCCACGTACTTATTATAAACCACCCAGTCTACGGACTTAGAGAAGAAAGTTTAAATATCATTCCTTCCGAAAAAAAACTATAAATTTTTAAGTATGAAATATCCAGAGCGGTGGAAAACATTATGATGATGCATTGCCTTCAAGACTATACCTTTTTCTTTTAAAGACAAAGAAATTACACCCTTGCATGGTTCACGTCCAATACAAAGTATCCTATTTTCTCTATATATTCAAACTTTTGTTTGTACTAGACTTATTCAGAAAAAACTCTTCACTCTTAAGGGGACGTTGCGCGTAGGGGTTCCTAACTTTTGAGGGTAGTAATCATCAATTCTATGAATTTTAGGTTTTAACACTTTCTAGTGTAGAATTTAATGCTCTTCAATGGTCTTGGTTATTTTTCAACATGCAAAAAAACCATATTTTATTCACAATATTACAGGGGGGATAGGGGGTATTCAATTTTGGATATGTCATAATGAAAAATCACGACTAACCTTTTTATTATTCATGCGATCAGCACGAAACTTTCGGAGTAAGTATAGTTGGGGAAGATACATAATTTTTGTTTAAATAAATTTTTTGTATGGAGAACCGAATTTGCCTCTGTGCATGGGAAAATTTCTAATTTTCAAAAATTTCCCCATATGCAGCGGCAAACCCCTTGAGTTTACAAAACATTTATCTAAACAAAAAATGTAAATCTTGCCTAGTAGTATATTATATGAAAGTTTCGTATTATTGAACCACAAAAAATAAAAAATTTATCCATAATATTTTTAGTAGCAAAAAAAAAAAATTTTTTTTAAATAAATAGAACAGGTGGCGTGTAACTTTTTTAATCGTTACTCGTTGCAATGAAAATTTCACAGCTTGTGTAACTCTAAAAGATATCATATTCTTATTTAGATTAATATTTGGTATGCCCAACAGCTTTGCCGCTGATCACGCTGATCGCGAGAAACTTTGAAATGTTTCCCATGAGCAGCGTCAAATCTGTTGGGCATAAAAAAATTTCTGTAAACAAAAATGTCTACCTTCCCCAATTTAAATACGCTTTGAAATTTTCAATAGTAACTCAATGAGTCAATAGCGAAGTTTTTATGGGTTTTTATATTTCGCTTTGCCGAATTTTTTTTTTAAATGATTGGTATCATGCAACATTTTTTATTATTCATTCTGATAAAAATGAAATTTTTTATGGCTTTATAACTCGAACGATATACATATTTTATTTAGAATAAATTTTCTGTACGCCCATTGGTTTTGCTGCTACTTGCGGAAAATCTTTTAAAAAATGTATTAGTTTTCCGCATGAACATCCCGGCCAAAAGCGTTTGGTATAACAAAAAAATTTTATCTTTCGACAAAAGGTGTATTCCGATTTTATTTACACATTTTTCTTGAAAGTTTCGTATTAATCGGATATATAATAAAAAAGTTATGAATTTTTCTTTTTATTGCAAAAAAAAAAGAAAAAAGAAAAGAAAAATTCAAATCAATTGAATGGCATATAACTTTTTTATATTCATCTGATTAAATAACATTTTTACAACTTGTAAAAATTGGCGAGATACCCACATTTTTTCATTTCATATAAATTTGTTGTATACCCAACGTTTTGCCACTGCTCACAGTTCAACTTCTCCACTATTTTAACTAAAAAACAACTTTTTTTACATTGAGCTGCTATTTCGGGTATAACAAAAAATCCAACGCCTTTTATACTTTTTTTTTTTCGTTTTTGCTTTTATATACATTGAACTACATACAATTTGATGTATGATTCATGCAAAATAAAAACTTTTGGTATATTTCTGATAACTTTTAAATTTTATGGAGAAAAAAAAAATTGAGATTTTGCAAAAAAATCAGAATAAAAAAAAATTCTCTATATATTGCTGCTATTTGTGTTATTTCATAAAATATATGCGTATGGCAAGTATTTCAGTGAAATCCGCTTGAAAAAATCTTTTGTAGTTCAGCAGAAATTCACTGTTAAAAATTGCTGATAAAAATGCTGATTCATGATATTTGGGAAGAAATTACAGAAATTCTAAACGCCTTTTTGCATATGTTATTAAAACAAATATTGTACAGAAATCTTTCCTCTTTCGAATGGTGTATAATTTATCCCCAAAAAATTACATTAGTGTTGCTACGCCCAACGTCCCCTTAAAAGATGATCTAACCAAAGTCTATTAGAATCCTTTTTTTTTTACTAACCATCTTGTATCAACACTTTGCAAGAGGTTCATAGTTAAAAAACTTAACTTTTCTCTTTGTGTTTATCACTCTTATTTGTTTTTTTTTTTTTTGAAACACTTTCTGGAAATATGCAATAGCTCTGCATTAATCAAAACTTTAATCAAAGTTTATTTTCCGGGAAGGGAGACTTTATGGGAATTTCAATACTGGAGCCAGTATATAACGAATGCAACGCTATTGCACATTTGTTTATATTTCACGGCGACACAATGTCGGCATACCAGACATTCCTTTAATCCTGTTCAACACTTTCCCACACCAAAGTCGGTTTCCAAGCGGAACATTCTCTTGCTCCATTTACATGTTTGGGAATGTTTCTTGCTACTATGGCATCATCTTTCCTTCAATCCTTTCTGAATAAAGGCTAAACTTCTATACTGCAGTGGCGAGTGCTCCGCCCACAGGATGCACCTTTGCAATAACAACCTGGTCTCAAGGTGGGAAGAACGCCGAGAGGGATTCATTCTACCTGCTGAGTTCACGCTATATTGTTGGGCGAGTGCCTGTGTAACGAAAGTGATTAACCTAGTGTAAAAGAGGGGGTTTCCGAGAACTCAGAAAAGACTATATAATATAATTAAATATATTGCTAAGTGCCTGCACTGATACCACTGATTTCCATATAAATATATATGCTATATAAGATATACATATCACCTATATATATAGTATATATAAATATATATATATATATATATATATATATATAATATATATATATATATATTATATAATATATATATATATATATATATATATATATATATATATATATTATATATATATATATATATATATATTATATATATCAAATATATATATATTATATGATATTATATATATATATGTAAATTCAGTTCTAATGTTAACTTTTGTGTTTCCCGATATCTATGAGTATTTTCTTTTTCCAGAAATTTAATAAGGGCGAAGTCCCTATCAAACCTTGTCGCGAGTAATGTTTAATCAATAACTGAGAGGTTCAGTTATTTAGAAATACTAAATCTATTATTAATTATTAGCAATAATTTATATTCATATTTAAATGTGAATTACAACAGTATATAATAATAATAATAATAATAAAATAATAATTAATAATAATAATAATAATAATTAAAATAATAAATAATAATAATAATAATAATAATAATAATAATCAATAATATGTAATAAACACATTTTGGGAAAAAAAAAAAAAAAAAAAAATGGCGGGCAAAATTTTGGTAACAAACATGTAATGTGCTTTCAACTATTTACAGATAAAGATATAAAGGTCTAGAATAGTTTTTATATTACTTTTTTCTGTTTTAGGTTTTTTTATTCCTACGGTTCCTCTAAATTGTTATACGAGGGAAATGATATGAGTATTTATTGGTAGGGACGTATTTTGATATTATTACATTATTCAATATTCTGTGTATAACCAAAAGTTCTATGTATTTTTACTCAATAGATATAAAACGAATGGCTTAGTAATCACCTTAATATTTTTGAAATGAACTCTTGATTTAATTAAGACAATACACACGCAAGAGCTAATAAAATAACCCTAGGAGGTGAGAGTCCCCCAATTGCTAAAAGAAAGGGCTTTAGAAACTACAACCCAATATCTATATCTGAGGAGCAAATTTTTTAGTAGCGAATATAACGGCCAGCAGTATCTTAAACACAGAAGTGAAAATATTCAGTGTCAATTAAAGATTGTTTTAATAAAGCGTCAAGCATTACTCTATGAATCTAATGCTGTCAAGCATATATTCTATTGTTTGAACTGCACATGCGAGAGAGGAAACGAAACTCATCAAAGAATAAGCCTAAAGTGTTTACTTTGAAAATTAAATCTCTCCATCTCAAAGTGCATCTGCACCAAGGAGCTGAGCCTCCTACAAGTATCAGAACCCCTGTGTCTGTGCATCTACAAACCTCTCCACAATACAATAAATAAAAATTCCACATATATATATATATATATAATATATAATATATTATTTATAAACCAAAAGCAGACGGATACCTATATATATATTATAATATATATATATATCAATTATATATATATATACAGTATATACAGGTGTTTCAGAATTGCACGGCAATATTTTAGGTATGGGTTCTCTACCACAATACAAACAATAAAGGTTACATTAACGTATGTTTAAAATTAGTTTATAACCAAGATATCACATGTTAAAGTCGTATTTCTCTGAACACTAGCATACGTTCATTTGTTTAACAGGTGAGTACATTTCTGTCATTCCGTATTAGATTCTGTGGGTGTAGGTTACTCATCTGACTGTCTAGTTCTGTGCGTTTACGTGTGAGTGAATAGTGTGTGTAAGTTCAAGTTAAGATCATCATGGGTGACACCACGAATGTGTCCACATTTGCAAAACAAACAGACATGCTTTTAACGTATGGCGAGGTACATCAAAATGGTCTTGCTGCCGTTCGAAGATATCGTGAAAAATATCCCAACAGAGGAAGAATACCAGATCTTAAAACGTTTGAGGCCATTGTAAGACGCCTCAGGGAAATGGCACGTTAAAGCCTGTACGAGTAAACGCCGGTCAACAAAGACATAGACGTACTGCTGACGTTGAAGAAGAAATACTCGATGCTGTTCAGTTATCTCCTAGTACTAGCACCCGAAGATTGTCTCTTCGTTTCGATGTGTTCTCTACCAGCATATGGCGAATATTGCGCGAACAACAACTGTACCCATTTCACGTCACCCCTGTGCAAGAGCTGCTACAACATTATTATGACAAGCGCATACATTTCTCCCAGTGGTTAATTCGAAAATGCACACGATATCCTAACTTCCTGAGCCGCATTCTCGTTACCGATGAATCCTGCTTTACAAGGAATGAGATTACTAATTATCGAAACACCCATACCTGGGATGATGAAAACCCTCATACGACAGCTACTACACATTACCAACATACCTTTTCATTAAATGTCTGGTGTGGTCTTCTAGATGACAATTTTGTCGGCCCCTTCTTTTTACCAACTTGGCTTTCAGGGGTATCTTACTGCAATTTTTGCAGCATCATCTACCTGAGTTTCTACAAGATATTCCGACTGCCAATAGGCAGGGATGTGGTTTATGCATGACGGTGCACCGGCTCACTATTCGCATACTGTCAGGAATTATTTAAACACAACCTTCGGTCACTGATGGGTAGGGCGCAACGGTCCTGTGAAATGGTCACCACGATATCCTGATTTAACGCCATTGGATTACTTTCTGTGGGACTGAATGAAGTCTATGGTTCATTCTACGTCTGTTGAAACGCAAGAAGAGCTACAAAATCGGATCATGGATGCCGCAGCAACTATCACACTTCGTCCTGATGCTATACGACGTGTCAGAGAAGCATGGATACGTCGTACAGAATGCTGCATTCAGGAAGATGGAAGAGACTTTGAACAGTTACTCTAAATGATGTACTATGAAATAAATAACTGTATGACCCAATATCACGTTAATAAAGTATTTTCTGCCCTATGTTTATATAACCAAAATTGCTTATAATGTAGTTGGGAACCCATATGTAAAATATTGCCGTGCAATTCTGAAACACCCTATTATATATATATATATATTATATATATATATATATTATATATATATATATATATATATAATATATATATATATATTATATATATATATATATAATATAAATATATATAGAGAATATATATTATATAAATATATATATATTAAATTTATAAACAATATATATATATATATATATATATATAATAATATATATATATATATATATATATATATATATATATATATATATATATATATATATGTGTATATATATATATTATATATATATATATATATATATATACCATAATTATATATATATATATATATATATATATATAATATATAAATATATATATATATATATAATATATATATATATACATATATATAACCGTTAATATTATTAATAATTATAATATATATACATATATAATTATATATATATATATAATATATATATATTATATAATTATATATATAATATATAATATATATATTATATATATATATATATATATATATATATATATACTATATATAAATATATATTATAATATAAATATATATATTTTATATATAATATATAAATATTATATATATATATATAGATATATATATAATATATATATATATATAATATATATATATATATATAATATATATATATATATAATATATATATATATA